>JAJOOS010079989.1:0-25426 GCA_029582725.1 Solanum chiquidenum | reverse complement strand
ATACAGTCTGAATGTCAATTATCCAAAAAAAGTCCTTGCCATTACCATCAGCTTCATGATACATGGCTAGATGCAACTATCACCACGTGCTGTAGGCAGAAAGCAATCAAGGAAACCAACCTGATCAAGAGTCCAGACAAGATGAGGCTGAAACTTGGTCTGGAAGGTAGTAGGTCCAACCTGCACATTAAAAGGTTCTAAGAGAAACATTAAAACAATATAACATTAAATGCACAACGTCAGAAAATACGTAGAGAGGGAGAAAGAAAATGTATCGAAAAGTTTTACACGGCAAGAAAAACTGGTGTTTCAACTTTGTATTCATAAATTCCAAGTGGACAAAGAGTGATTGAAAAGGTATTTACATCATATACATCCCCAATAAAACAAAGAATTAAGGAAATGGGAACTTGTCAAACATCAAATTATTCACTACATCCTATGGAAGACAACTTTAGTTCCTTGAAACTTTTGTGAAGTATACTTTTGTGGTAGCAGGAAAGCAAAACCACAGAAATGCAACATGCCCAAACACTAGCTCAGAAAATGAGACTAGTTCTAACCTTCTTGACCAATTTTTTTCTCGAGCTCTTCACGGGATAAGAGTGTCTGTGAGCCATCCAACATCTGATAAGAATCACCACAAACATATAGATTTGAATATATCACAGTAGGGATTAAGCTTTGGAAACAAGGAAATACAGGAAAAACATGTGAAGCTCATTTCATTGTTTCCCACTCTCATACTGATGATGACTACCCAAGGTTGATTCAGAGCTTCAACTAGATAGTCTCTACAACATGGTTTTTATCATTGTCAACTGTGAGAAACTTTTATTGTCATGCACTCGATAGTCCAGATGATACCAATGACTGGAAGTAAATTCTCCATGGTCAAGAAGCATCAAATGCACTGTGGAAATATGAGACAAATAGTTTAACCTATTCAAACAGAAACACTTCACCATATCTTCATTTGAAAGCAGGAACTGTTTTATACAGGAGATGAAACAGAAAAACTGCCATAGAATATTAAAAAGATCGTTTTTTTTCTTCAATGCACAGATCCTCACCTGTGGAAAAGGAATACACTTGCTCCCGGGTACATGTCCACTATTAATTCCTTTTCGAGGCTCTGGTGCAACACCATCAAACCTAAAACAGTGCAAAACAAAACTCAAGATGACTTAACTCTATGAAAAAAATTAAGCTTGCATAATGAACTCTAGAAAATTTACACATTAACCAATTACAGTTGCTTCAGTCTACTGCAGTTGATTATTAATTTATGCCCTCTATTACCTCTTCTTAATAAAAGTTTTTTTCCTAATATTACGGCCAGGTATTTACAGCGAGAACTTGAAAGTGAATCATTCAGTGGTGGGGTGTTCATAGAACAGAAGGCCTCGCCCAAGGAGTGGAAGATTTGGATGGAGTCTCGCTCATAAAGGAAGAGTACGCGCATCTTTAAATATCCAAATTAAAAAACTATTTCCCCCCAACATCATATCTTAAGTATGTAGAGTATAGGTATCACATTTACGTAGCTTTGTTTTAAACTCGAAACCTGCAGAGAGCGGTGTTTGCATTGTAATTTAATGGGAAAAGAAGATATGCACAACTACTCGTTCTTGGACAGAATCCACTCGTAACGGAAATGACTATAAAAAAACAGTTCTTGAAATAAAAATGACCAAGAGAGTAACTTCACCAAAACAACTTGAAAATGTAAGTATGCCCTACCCTGTAAAAACTATTCTAGAACAGATGATTTTTTCCTAGACCATCATCATACAAGTACCTATGAACAGTATATATCAATCCTTTTTTATACGTAAACAAGGAACTGACACCACAAAGGGAAGAAATCCTACAAAAGAAGTTAATGTGATAATTGCTCCTTGAAATCACACAAAGAAAGAAGCTAGTAATATTCTAAACATATAAAGAGAAGTGGTTTTTCTTTCTAAATCTTATGCACATCCATGTCAATGCATATCAAGCAATCAAATGGCTCTTAACTGGGGCCGCAAGCTGTGACATCTGGAAGAGTAGAGTCAACAGTTCTGATTATGTTTGGCATCATAGACACCTTAGTTTCTTACATGAAAAAGTTGAGGTTTTGCATTTTCTAGAGTTAATGGGCTCATTTGGATAAGGACATACCTATGGTGTTCATTGACCAAGAAAAGGCTTATGATAAAGTCCCAAGAGAGGTTCTATGGAGGTGTTTGGAGGTGTATCGGTGGCATACAGTAGAGTGATTCAGGACATGTACAATGGAGCCAAGAGCCGGTAAGAACACTAGGAGAAGACTTAGAACACTTCTAAGTCATAATGGGGTCGCACCAAGGATCCGCTCTTAGCCCGTTTCTATTAGCGTTGGTGTTGGACGAGTTGATGCGTCATATCCAAGGAGAGGTGCCATTGTGAATGTTATTTGCAAATGACATAGTACTGATTGACGAGACTCGCGATGGAGTTAATGCTAGGCTGGAAGTTTGGACACGAAATCCTAGAGTCTAAAGGGTTCGGGTTAAGTGGGACCCAAAAGGAGTGCTTATAGTGCAAGTTCAGTGATGAGACACACGAGGTTGCATAAAAGTGAGGCTTGATAAGCAGGTCATCCCCAAAGGAAGTTTCAAATATCTAGGGTCTTTATCCGGGTGAAATCATCCTTGTCTTATTAGAAATTCTTGCCTTTAGATTCTTGCTTGCTTGTGCTTTGATCCTTTGATCCTGCCCTAGCGATTCTTGTGTATAGTTCTCTCAGTCTTAAGTGCTATCATTCTTGTCTTATTAGTTGAACTCGTTTTTAGATTTCTGCTTCATTTCCTGCCTTATTGACTTTGGTCCTTAGATTCTTGCTTTGTCTTTACTTTTGAGTATTGATTCCTGCTCATTTTGACGTAAGCCCTTAATTAGTTATTTTCTCGGTCGGGGACAGAGGCTAGGGCCAGGGATGGTAAGTGGGTTATGGGATCTTCTAGGTTAAGAGTGGGGTCTTGGAACATAGGGACTTTAATGGGGAAGTCCATAAACTAGTGAAGATTCTCAAAAAGAGGAAGATTAGTGTAGCTAGTTCCCAGGAGACCAAATGGGTAGGTACTAAGGCGTCAGATGTGGACAAGTATAAATTTTGGTACTTAGTAGTCTTGAGGAATACAAATAGAGTAGGATTCTCAATAGATAGAGAGCTAAGGGAGCAAGTGGTAGAGGTTTGGAGGATCAACGACAGGATGATGAAGATTAAGTTAGTCATTGGAGGGTCCACTTTGAAAATCGTTAGTCCATACACACCACAAACGGGCTTGGGCAAAGAGGACAAGAAGTGATTTTGACAAGGTAATGGAAGGTATACCGCCCACTGAAAAGTTATTCGTAGGAGGAGATTCCAATGGACATATCAGGTTAACTCCACGGGGCTATGACAAGTGCATAGAGGTTTTGGTTTGGGGAACAGGAAAAAGGAAAAGGCTCACTTCTAGATTTTGCAGGAGCCTTTGGGTTGGGGTAGCCAGTTTGAGTTTCTCAAATGAGGAGGAGAACTTGGTAAGTTCCATAGTACATTAGGCAAGACAAATAGACTATTTTCTCCCTAAGAAGATGATAAAGGTCTTTGTAAAAACTACAAGGTTATCCTGGTGAGACTCTTATGAACCAACATAAGCTCCTACTTTTAGTAATACATTTGGAGATCAGGAAGAAGATGAAGAAGAGCTCTTGGGACACTTCACCGAGGACTAGACATCTGGTGTGTGGACAATTTAATCTAGGGGCTCATCATCGGTAAACATTAATTGGGATTGATCCTGATCTGATACCATGTTAAATTAAGTTTTAGGCTTATCTCAAACCCCAAAAGCTAGCTCAAAGGGAGGATTGCTCAAGGCTATAAAGAGACCACATCCCTTTTTATCTGATGTGGAACTCTTCAACAATTATCGTATTATTCAATTGTAGCCACTGTTTAGAATGGTTTGTCATAGTTTCTCACTTCTGTCATTTCCTATTTCATACTACTTTGAACCATTTTTTCTTGAGCCGAAATAGATTCTCTACCTCTTCGTAGGGGTAAAGTTTCCGTACACCCTACCTTCCCTAGACCCTACTTTGTGGGATTACAATGGGTGTGTTGTTATTGTTGTTTAATCTAAAAGAATGAGAGATCGACGATGAGCTCACACTTCATATTGGTGTTGGAAGGACGAAATAGAGGCTCGCCTCTAGAGTCTTGTGTGATAAAAAGTACACCACCAAAACTTGAAGGCAAGTTCTATCGAGTGGTGGTTAGGCCGACTGTTGTATGGGGCAGAGTGTTGATCAGTTAAGAACTCACATGTCCAGAAGATGTGAGGTGCGGAAATGAAGATGTTGTGGTTGATGTGTGGGCATATTAAGAGATATAAGATTAGGAATGAGAATATCTAAAACAAGATGGGAGTGGCCCGTGTGGATAAAATAAGAGAAACGAGGCTAAAGTGGTTAAGACATGTGAAGAGGAAATGCACAAATGCTCTATTAGGAGGTGTGAAAGGTTGGCAATGGTGGGTTCAATGAGAGGTAGACCAAAGAAGTATTAGAGAGAGGTTATTGGACATGACATGGTGCATCTTTAACTTACCGAGGACATGACTTTAAATAGAAATTATGAAGATCACGGATTAGGGTAGAATGTTAGTACGTAATTAAGTATTGTCTCGCTGTCCTGCAGGAAAGGCTTGGTGGTAGTGTAGAGAAGTGTACTTGTTCTCCTCTCATTCTAGTAGTATTAGTATTTGTTCTTGTAGTTCCTTGGCTTGTGACTTCTACTGCTGCCTGTTATTTCTGGTACCTCGATTGTCGCATTATTTTGCTACTGCTACCCTTCCTTTTTTTGAGTGTAAAGTAATGCTTTCCCTATTTGACATGGCTACTTTACTATTGTTTTCCCTTTTTAAACTGCTTTGAAATGTTTTACATAAGGCGGGGGTCTATCGGAAACAACATCTCTGCCTTCTCAAGGTAGGGATAAGGTCTGCGTACACTCTACCCTCCCCAGACCACACTCATGGAATTACATTGGGTATGTTCTATAAAGAGGACATATATAAGCACCTCAACTTGCCTATTTCACACATTATGCAATGAGTGGTCCCTAATAACTCATGACTCCACGACTGTGGCAAACTTGAGCATTGTCAGGAAAGATATAATGGCAACATTTTCAGATTCCATCCTTTCTCGACGGTAACCACTAATAATGTTTATCTAAGTTTTCCTGCTCACTAAGGCACATCAATTGCAGCCATTAAAAAATGTTCAAGTTGGCTATGCCAACATTCACATTAGGAGAAGAAGTTTCTGTCTACATGTCCTAAAGATAATGTAGCATAAGAAAGAAATACATATTCATATAACGGCAATCTAACTATCTAAATCGCAAGACGTGCCAAAATTTATTACTCCGACCTTTCTAACCATACAACAAGACAGCAGCCTCTCTTTGACTAGCATATTGAACTAATTGTTTATAAGGAAAGCATCCAACAAGGCCCTATAGATGACAAGACATGCCAAAAGATATTACTCTCTAATCAAACGACATATTTAACAAGGCACAAAGACAACTTGACTTGCATATTGAACTAACTGTTGCAAAGGAAAGCATAACCTCATTATTTAAGTTTAAAGTTGAACTCTTAGGGTATAGGATGGTCAAATTAAACATCACTATTATTCATAACATGTGCCAAACATCTTCAGATTTAATGTGTTGCATAAATTAGGAGGGAGAAGTAAAATCTAGAAGTAAATCCACAACGGTTGTAACTGCTTCAAAAGATAATTGACAAATAAAATCTACTCTCGTCATCATGTGAGTGTTGTTGAGCAAATAGATTAGCATATTAGTCAATCACATTTTAAAATATGTGTTTGCAGACATGATGAAGTACCTAGCTTTGGATCGAGCATCTATATGCTCATATGTCTTGTCTTGAATGTTCCTTTTAACCTGAAAATATACACAAATTATATCTCCATATCTATAGCCAAGCTAGAAGTATTCTGATAAGAATACATACATTTATGGAGAATATATTGAAAGATTCAATCTTTCTAACCTATGTTAAGTGACAAGATTATGTTCACATTTTTTTCCGGTATTGGACTATCATACAATCATCAAACTATTGACCTTCGCAAAGAGCAGCTATAACCAGAATCCACGAACAGATCAAAGTATTCTGTAGAAAATAACCTCCAATGATCATAGTTCTAGTCCTCCTAGATTTTCTTCACAAACTTCATGGAGTTGTACCAGTCAATCAAGGAAACGGAGGTAGATTTTTGCAGAACACAGTTGCACTAAGGGTAACAAATATCAACCAACAAACTTACAATCTAATACCCACTAAATTGCAGTCCACTTGTAGTTCCGTTCATGTTTTACCTTTTGTTTTGCTTTTTGAACAGTAAATATTGTTCCTAGCATAGTCTTTGTGCTGGAGACTTTATAATACTACTCTTACCTTTCTCTAAAAAAAAAATCTAATTTTAAGCAGTTGGATTTTGAATACAGTCTGAATGTCAATTATCCAAAAAAAGTCCTTGCCATTACCATCAGCTTCATGATACATGGCTAGATGCAACTACCACCACGTGCTGTAGGCAGAAAGCAATCAAGGAAACCAACCTGATCAAGAGTCCAGACAAGATGAGGCTGAAACTTGGTCTGGAAGGTAGTAGGTCCAACCTGCACATTAAAGGTTCTAAGAGAAACATTAAAACAATATAACATTAAATGCACAACGTCAGAAAATACGAAGAGAGGGAGAAAGAAAATGTACCGAAAAGTTTTACACGGCAAGAAAAACTGGTGTTTCAACTTTGTATTCATAAATTCCAAGTGGACAAAGAGTGATTGAAAAGGTATTTACATCATATACATCCCCAATAAAACAAAGAATTAAGGAAATGGGAACTTGTCAAACATCAAATTATTCACTTCATCCTATGGAAGACAACTTTAGTTCTTTGAAACTTTTGTGAAGTATAGTTGTCTTTAATACTTGTATTTTTGGAACAAAGGGGATACAATTAAGGAGCAAGGAAATATGATGGACTTGATTGACTCTTTAAGCATATACTAGGAGTTCTTAAGTCCATCTCTGTAATTTTTGTATCACCTGAGTACTGTTTTCACTTTTCAGTAAATTTACTTATAAAAAGGATAGATTTTCATTTGAGTAACACAATGAGAGAACTGTTACTTAAATCGATTAAGGAGAAAAAGAATCTAAGAAGATAGTCTGACTTGAGTTTCAAACAAAAGTTGCCCATCCCGTACATAATGAACGGTTAAACATGAACAAGATGCTCTTGTCTGTGGAGCCCTCCGGATATTCAAGAAGCCCCAACAGAGTCACTACTTAAACATTATTTGGAATGATGCAGCAAAAGTCCCGAGAAGATAATAAAACTCAGAGAACGTCACCCTATTGCTTCAAAAGGTGCTGTTCTTGTGGAATCTTGTTTTGTTTATACATGTACAAGGCTACAAGCATAGTGAGCTAAAGGAAATGGAGAAATGTTTATCTTACCATCTGTCCTTGGTATACTTTCTCAATTGCCTCAGTGGCAGCACTAGATTTCAGAATGGCATCACCGGGTGCAGTTGACTCGACATCATAACCTGAAGCACGCCATCTTGGCAAGCCACCATCCAAAACCCAAACTTTGTCATGTCCAAAAGCTCGAAACATCCTGATTACCCATTTTCCATTGATTAGACACTTTTGGATGATATGAACTTATCCGCTTTTTATCATCAATTGAATAACTCACCACCAAACACGGGCAGCACTGAAAATGCCCTTGCCATCATATACAACAACCCCATCTTTGTTCTTGATACCAAGAGCAGATACAGCAGCTGCAAATGCTTCTTTGGACGGCAACATATGCGGCAACTGATAAATCAACAAAGCTTTTAAATCATAAAAGGTGATGAAATCTATCTCAAAAGCATGCAGGATGGCTAGCTGAAGCATCTATTACAGTATAGGTAGAAACATATATGGGAAAAAAATGAAACAAAAAATGGTACAGTAGAAGAGAAACTGAAACCAGAGAAGGTTTAGTAACTTGCAAAGATTATGTCGAGCAAATCACTCTTTCCAGAGGAGAAATAATTTAGTAGGGAAGATATCTCACATTTGTAGTTCGATCCGTTATTCCGTCTATATCAAAGAATAGTGATCCAGGAATG
The DNA here is from genome assembly GCA_029582725.1 of Solanum chiquidenum. NCBI lineage: Eukaryota > Viridiplantae > Streptophyta > Magnoliopsida > Solanales > Solanaceae > Solanum > Solanum chiquidenum. The sequence continues at coordinate 17,175 of JAJOOS010079989.1, read as the reverse complement.
CAAGCGACCTGCTCAAGTTGAAGTTAGAAAATTCTACCAGAAAAACAGAAAGAAAGTGACTGTTGAACAAAATTACCATAAATGTGACAGAGAAAATGAAAATTGTTTATCTGTGAACATACTTACTACAAAGCAACCAGTGATTCAAGATAAAGCAGTGTCATTCAAAAAAGAATTTCTTAGGAGTCAGCACCTGATACTCCTTGAGTGGATTTCTCTGCTCATCTGGCATGTACCAAGAGGCATCTAACACCTTTAGAAGAATAGGAAAAAGAAGCAACATCTCAGTATTATTTGACAGATGCCTTACATAATACAACCAGCACCACACACTACACCCAAAAATTGGAAGAGAAAGAAAACACGTGCAAATGTGTTGCTAAATAGAAATGAACAGAAACGCAAAAGAATTGTCCTTTTTATAGGCATGAGTTGGGTGAACAAATAATTGCAACTTCAGATTTAATATTTAGAGCAGCAAATGTAGTTTAGACAATTGTAGTAACGGCCATACTATCACCATCTTTATTCTTTACCAAGTGTTTTGACTGCTAAGACTGAAAAGATCAGAAACCTTTAAGTCGGGGTCTCTGATGTTTGCATGGAGCCAGTCAACTGAAACAACAGGTTCGTTGGTTGATATTGCTAGTGTTGAGAATGATGGTTGTGCCCCAACCGCTGAGGAAGCCATACAACGGGAAAAATAACCCTTAACCTTGTTAGATTAGTAAGTTGGAGCTGCTTGCGAGTGAAATGGTTTCCTCTGCAAGGATTAAATTAAGCAAATGATGAACATTCTTGCCAACTTCCCAAGAAAAATGAAATTCAAGAATATACAAGCCCAGATAGTGGTGCTGCTAATAAAGAGTTTTCACATGACTTAAAAGAAATCACAATTTTCCCATGCACTAAAATTCCAATAACTCTTAATCTTAACCTTTCCAGTAAGAGGAATAAACCCACATCTTAAATTTTAAGCGTTATCCACTAATGAAACTGTAACTTGCAAAAGATGAAAAATTAACAAAAATCTGTACCCCTCCATTTCTATTTGTTTGTGTTATTTTCCTATTTAGTTTCAATTTTCCTTTTTGGAACTTCCCACATAACCACAAGATCCCACAACATTCAAAAATCTCTTTATTTTCTTAAACTCGGTGTCAAAGTCAAAATCAAACAATCAAATTGTTAGTTAAATCTTTCATAAGCCATGAAAGTATACAAGTAACAATTTTGATAGTAGGAAGAGTGATAGCAGGACAAATGAATTATGCATTGAGAAACGAAAATATCAAACAAAATCAAAATCTGCAAATTCAGAAAAACCTGGTTTCAAAGTAATTGAAGAAAAATGCAAATCAAAATCAAGATGAAGCAAATTGAATAGAAATCACAGAAAGGAAATCAAAGAGGAGGAGATACAGGGAACTTACGGTAAAAGCGGAGAGAAGAAATTGAGGAGTGAAAAAGACAGAAAGTGGAAGATTTAAAAGTTTCTTAAAGGGTATATTAGTAAAATAATTTTTTTATTTATGATTTTTTTTTTAAAACAGAAAAGTCTAATATTTAATATGAGATGGTTCGTCGTATTATATTTTATTTGTATGTTAATTATCCTCACAACATGAACGATCTAAGTAGAGAAACTATTCTAGGTCTTATAATTAAGAGGTGAAATTTAAAAGTTGTACATTATTATCTTTCAACAACAAAAGATTGTATTGCAATTCAAATTTAAATATTTTATATTTTAAATTAAATGGTATGTTATTACTAGTCATAGTAAATTTGAATAATTAAATAGAATAACCATTTAGTCAAATGTTCTAATAAAAAATAACCCAATTACCTCTTAATTACCAAGAATCTATACTTGATGATTAAGTAATCAATAGAAAGATCATTTGATCATTAACTAATTATGTCTATGTTTACTCATATCTTTTCCGTCACTTAGGTAAGTTCAAATAATAAAATTTGATATCGCCACACACATAAATTATTTTGAGTGAATAATGTATCTAAATGAATAGAAATATTGAGAGGAAATCATGCAATCTAAATTTTAGGATTGTTTAGTGGAGATTTAAATCGAATGTCCATTGAAATTTGTCATTAAAACGTTTTGAACCTCAAATTTAAAATTTAATCTGTCGCAAATGTGAATTAGTCATTTTTAGTGAATAAACAATATATTAAAAGAATTGAAACATCGAAAGTTGCCCATATATATAATTTAGGACTATTTAGAGGAGATTTGAGTGAATAATAAATCTAAAAGGATAATATTTTTTTCTCTAGACAATATAACTAGCTTTAATTTCTTTCCAACATAATTTATAAATCAATCAAAATCGAACAACATTTCCTTCAAAAAGGAACAACAAAAGATAGAACTAACAGAAATAAAATAAAAATAGGTTATAGCTAAGGAAATAACATAAATATTATAAAATCATTCAAAAGCCCAAGCATACTCTCTACGGACATCCTCCTCTTCCTTTGGAGTATAATCATTCACGATACCAAATACTTCACGTATTTCCTCTATTGTTTTCCCTTTGATCCTATCAGCAAATTCTTGGATTATTACCTCCTTCAACTGTTTATCATCAAGAAAATTAGTAGCGAGGAGAACATCAAATAATTCTGACTGGCCCATCTTCAAGAAATCCTGATCAAAATTCTTTAGCTGATCTTCGGTAACACCTTCCTCGGAATGTTTCTTCCAATAGTCAATCATTTTGGTCATTGTTTTGCCATCAACATTAGACAAAAGGATGACATTAGAAGTACAATTCACGTCTTGTACTATGTTCTTGATGACTTCTGACCTCACAGCTACAGCCTCGTCGAGTTTGAATTCCTCACCATCGCTAGTCTTGAGAGTTATGAGCTTTTTTGAAGACATGACAAAGAAAATGGAGAGAACTATGAATGAATGATTTCAATACACGAGGCTAGCTTTGTCTTTTATAGTGTATTAGGTTTTAATTACTTTCCAAAGTTGTAATAGGAATATGGAAAGCAAAATATTACCTAGGCCAAAACTTGTTATTTTTCCTTTTTTGGAGTTTAATAAATTTGTTTTTCAAAATCTATGTAATATGTCTTAAAGCCTGTTTGCCATTGGTGTTGGAAGGTCACAATAATATTTGAGTCTCCTAAAAAGGTATAAGTGATTGAAATTTAAACATGTACATTTTAATTTAATAAAAATAACATTTTGATTAATTTTATCATTATAGATATTTAAAATGATTTTCTCTATAAAATAATTTTAATATAAGAAGTACATTAATAGTTGTCCTTTTCTGTAATTTGACTCTCAAAGACACTTTCTAAAAAAGATCAGTCAAACGCAATTTGCTTATGAAAAACACTTTCTAAAAAAGATCAGTCAAACGCAATTTGTTTATGAAAAACACTTTAAAAACAGATCAGTCAAACATAATTTGCTTATGAAAAACACTTTTCAAATGAATTAGTTAAACACAAATTATTATTTTTTCAAAAGCACTTCTTTGAAAAGCCATTTTTAAAAAATGCTTCTACAAATAAGTTATTTTTAGCAGCAATGCCAAACAAACTCTTAGATAATTAGGATAATGATATAATAGAAAGTTAATGAAAAAGTTCTAAACTCACTATTTCCTTAATCATCTACCAGAAGACCTGTCATTTCTGATAGTTGTTAAAATCGTTCTGTTTAACTACATTTCTAACTATAGTAATCGAAAAACTAAAATAATTAATTAATCTATAATTTCCCTAGTCCCCCGGTTCCATATATTTGTCCACATTATTTAAAATAGTTATCCTAAATTATTTATTAAGATAAATTAATTACATTTCCCTCATTTTACTCAGACAATTAATTATTTTTGAAAGGGTAAACAAGTTATAAACTTTCAAGCAAGTTTCTTGAACGGTAAATTAATAAAACTAATTTTCTTATTTATGATTTTTTCTTTAAAAAAAAAAAGAGAAAGAGAAAAGTCTAATATGAGACGGAGGAAGTAACGTTCGTCATATTATTTTGTTTGTTTTTTAATTGTCCTCCCAACATGATCAATATAAGTGGAGAGACTATTCTAGGTCTTATAATTTACAGTTAAAACTTAAAAGTAATATATTATTATCTTTCAACAACAAAAGATTATATTGCAATTCTACTTTAAACATTTTATATTTTAAATTAAATGATATATTTTTACTAGTCATAGTAAATTTGAATAATTAAATAGAATGACCATTTGGTCAAATGTTCTAATAAAAAATAACCCAAATAACAGTTAATTACCGAGAATCTCTATTTTTTTTAGTCAGTAATCAATAAAATGACCATTTGATCATTAACTAATTATGTCTATGTCTACTCATATCTTCTTCGGACACTTGGGTAAGTTAAAATAATAAAATTTGGCATTGCCACATACATGAATTATTTTAAGTGAATAATATATGAAAAAAAATAGAAATACTGAGAGGAGATCATGTAATCTAAATTTTAGGATTGCTTAGTTGAGACTGTCATTAAAACATTTCGAACCTCAAATTTAAATATTGATCTGCCGCAAATATGAATTAGTTATTTCTAGTGTATTAACAATATCTTAAAAGAAATGAAACATCAAAAGTTGCTCATATATATAATTTAGGACTATTTAGAGAAGATTTGAGTGAATAATAAATCTAGAAGGATAATATTTTTTTCTCAAATAATATAACTAGCTTTAATTTCTTTCCAACATAATTTATAAATCAATCGAAACCGAGCAACATTTCTTCAAAAAGGAACAACAAAAGATAGAACTAGTAGAAATACAATAAAAATAACATACGATATAGCTGAGGAAATAACATAAATATTATAAAATCATTCAAAAGCCCAAGCATTCTCTCTACGGACCTCCTCCTCTTCCTCTGGAGTATAATCATTCACGATACCAAATACTTCACGTATTTCCTCTATTGGTTTCCCTTTGATCCTATCAGCAGATTCTTGGATCATTACCTCCTTCAACTGCTTATCGTCAAGAAATTGAGCAGCCAGGAGAACATCAAATAATTCTAACAGGCTCATCTTCAAGAAATCCTGATCAAAATTCTTTAGTTGATATTTGGTAACACCTTCCTCCGAATGTTTCTTCCAATATTTAACTATTTTGGTCATTGTTTTGCCATCAACATTAGACAAGGGGATGACATTAGAAGTACAACCCACCTCTTGTACTATGTTCTTGATGACTTCTGACCTCACAGCTACAACCTCGTTGAGTTTGAATTCCTCACCATCGCTAGTCTTGAGGGTTATGAGCTTTTTTGAAGACATGAAAGAAAATGGAGAGAACTATGAATGAATGATTTCCAAAACATGAGGCTAGCTTGGTCTTTTATAGTGTATTAGGTTTTAATTACTTTCCAAAGTTGTAATAGGAATATGGAAAGCAAAATATTACCTAGACCAAAACTTATTATTTTTCCTTTTTTGAAGTTTAGTAAATTTATTTTGCAAAATCTACATGTTAGTCATTGGTGTTGGGAGGTCAGAAACACTTTTGAAAAAAAAATATTTTTATTGAAAAATTAAATGTTTGACAAATAAGTAAAAGTATTTTTAAATGGAAGTAGAAACAGTTTTTTTGCGGTTGGAAAGAAGCTACAAATTTATGTTTTTTTAATATAGTAGAGGCAGAAACAAAAATTATGTTTCTCAAGACTAACATGTCCTTTTCGTATATACATATTTACCACTATATTTCTTAATAATTAATTAACATATTTCATAAGTTTGGTCAAAATTCATTTAAGAATTTCATTTTTTATTTTTATATAATAAATTTATAATTTATTTTACGTTTATAAAACACCAATTTTTTTTATATCTACAATTTAGGACTATTTAGAGGAGATTTGAGCTTGTTGGTATTGGGAAAAAAAATCAACTCGTGAGGAAGATGCATTGTAATGTATAAATATTAAATAATTGTGTTTGTGATTTAGTTATTATCATACATATATACAATCTTACTGTAACACCCCAGAAAATTTTTGAACTAAAACTTGAACCGTCCTTCGTTGTGAGTAGGATTTTACCGAGGAATTTAAAATTTACTAAGTGTTAAGGTCACTGGATGTAGCACCTTGAGTTCGAGAAGGAATTAAATTGAAAATAGCAAAATCTGAAATTTTGCAAGTTAAGCTAAGTATGAGTTTTGGGTCAACTTCAGACAACCATAATTTCTAGCTCAGGATGAGTTAGGTGTGATACCAGATGCTGTAGGGAAGATCTTTGAATTGTCTTTCCAACACCGCCGAGTTTGCTAAGTTTCGAGGTCGTATGAGTGAGATATGACCTTTTGAAGTTAGGTTGTCCTGTTAAGGGAAGTTAGCTGGAAATAGTAAGGGTTAGTTTGGTCTTTTCCTTAACAAATCAGATTTAATTCGTTTTTAGTAATGTTTTAAGGATCTAATCCTATTAGGTTCAGTTTATAATCCTAAAATACTCCTAGGGTTTTAGTTGAGAGTTCAAGAAGAGAAAAGAAGAGAAAAGAGGAGAAAAAAGGAGATGATCAAGCGTTCGTCGAGATTCTTGCGTCTTGTTGCGGATTTTCGCCATGGGTTTAATCCATAAGAGGTATGTAAGCTTCCATAGTGTTGGGTTTGTTCACCCACACGCCAAACATATTATTTTCAGCAAAGTTTCATTCTCAAAAAGTTGAAGGATTTAAGTTCTTGATAGGTGTTCTTGAAGTTCATTCTAAATCTTGTTTTGTTGGGGTTTTGATGATTTCTTGAGATGAAAGTGATTGTTTTGAGTGTTTTTTTTAGTGGATTAGTGTGTACTTAGGTTGGGTAATTGAATCTAACAAAAATATGAGAAAAAAAATCGATTAAAATCGATTTAAGGTCAGAAAATGAGAGGAAGAGTTCGTCAGTTTTGCCTGGGGCAATGCTGGGATGACGCGTCCCCGTTGCGCCAGAAAGGCTGGGGCGACGCGCCAACAGTTCGCCAGAAATGAGCCCCAGTAAATTGGGGCTTGGCGCGGCGCGCCAGGGATGCGCCCGGATCGGCGTTTTTCACCAATTTTTCGTCGTTTAGCCTATTTAAGTTATTCTAAGGTGTCCTAACATTTCCCATTGATTGTAACTACTCTAAATGACTTCTAAACATCTAGAAATCATCCATAAACATGAATCATAGCCTTGAATCCATAAATTTAAACTCAAGAAAAGTCAAGAGCCAAGTCCAGGAAGTTTTCAAAGTCTTTTCAAAAGTCTTTTACAAATGTTTTAACTTTGATTTTAAGACTTAGGTTCAAGTTGTGTAAAGAGTAAAGAGTAAAGCTTGAAGTTCATTTCTTCAAAAGTATATGGGGACTATGTATTCCCAAAAGAAGTTTTAAAGAAATGTTTTCACATTTAAATAAGAACGGAAACTGAGATTTCCAAAGAGCCTTCGGGCTAGTTTTCAGAAAAGAGTAATCGCTTTCTAAATGAAGCAAGAGAGGTAACTTTGATTTCCAAGATAGCTTTTGAGCTAAGTTTTTGACCACTAATCTCAAATCACAAAAAGAAGTATGTTTTTAAAACATAAAGAGCTAGTATATTTTGGGAGTAGTATTGAGCACCGATATGGGGGAGAGTTCAGATAACTCACAGCCCCCATAAACCATGTAGCCATCATAGGTAGAAAAGGGTCATACTTTTTAGATGAATCCTTTTCATAATAGACTAGTGGATCCACTTAGTGAAGTAGCTTCCTATACCCCCAGCAAGGTATATGATGGTCCTTGGCAGCGTGAGGTAAAACCTTGTATCACCACTTAGACTCATAGTGTTGGTTGTTGGTTAGAGAAACTCCCACATCAATAATTGCATGGTTCCTCAAGGGGTTCTGCTTAGTATGAATGGGGAGTATGAGACTTCATTTGTGCATTGCACAAGTAGACATTGAGAGGGAGCATGATATGTCTTTTATGATATTTTGACACAGAATTGACGTCACGTTTTAAACAACTTTTCTTTATATTGCACATGTTTTTAATTGCTTTATATTGAAATGAGTTCAGTTGAGTTGAGTTGAGCCAGGTAAGTTCTTCAGTTTCTTTCAGATTCTTTTCAAGCTTATGTTATGCTTTAGAATTCCCCTTACATGCTCGTACATTCCACGTACTGACCCATTTGGCCTGCATCTTCTCATGATGCATACACAGGTATTCATGATCATCAACAGGAGCTTCGTTGATACATCCGAGAGTTTGAGTTAGCTATGGTGAGCCTCCTTGTTTCCGGAGGATTTCATTTACTTTTTAGTTTAGTTAGGATGTCGTTGGTCTTGTCCCGACTTCCATCTTTATCAGTTAGAGGATTCATAGATAGTCAATATAGTTGAGAAGTCTGTATTATTCATTTATTTTATTAAATGTTTTAAAGACTTAAGTTGTCTATTTTATGACGAGTTGAATATATTATTTTATTCTAAGTTGTTCATTTCAGTTGAAGTTTTGTAAAGTTGAGTTTATTGAATTTTATTCAGTTTTTAGCTTTTGCATGCTTAAGTTAGTCTTCCACTTGTAGTCAGCCAGGATGAGGGTTCGCTTGGGGACCAGTAATGGTTCTTGAGTGCCGGCCACGTCCAGGATGTAGACTCGGGTTGTGACACTTACCCTATTTATAAAATATTGATACATTACATATACATAGAGTCATTTACTTAATAATAATTTTGGTCAATGATACATTTCTTGAGAAGCCGTAGTAAATATTACCCTAAAATTGAAATATTACAAGTATTTTTTCATAGCAATTGTAATAATTGATTTCTTCTATTGTAATATGTTAAGCTCATCCATTATTACCCTGCAAGATGCACTAGTTTTTTTTATTCTCCCGAGTCTCCATCAACTTCTACCTCGACTCTTGGAAATCAATCTATTGAGAGTTCTCCCAGAGAGCAGAAAGATAAATTGGGAATGTTCCTGATCTGCAAACAGAATCGAAAGAGGTTACCGCGATAACAAACCAACATGCTATATATTGTGCAAAAGGAAAAATGGTACATATACACGTTCCTCCAATTATTATTTTTAGTTTTTTCACCCAGTGTTCAATATCCACATTAAAGTTCAGTTAATTTGAATTTACACCAAGTAGGACCTCACTCGGACTGTAGCGCTTCCTACTAATTTTTTTTTATATGTTCTTCCAACCTATCTAACTTCTTACCCAAATCAAGTCGAAGAATTTTTTTAAGCTCTAGCACTAATTAACATTATTAATAAATTTCTAAAAATGACATGTAAATCAATATAACATTGTATTAAAAAAGAAACTCCATAATGTTTCTCTCTTGTTTTTTAAGTTTTAAACTTTAGTAGTCAATTTATAGACAGTAGGTTTTCACCATCCTAGTTGAAGTAGAAAGTCAAAAGAAAAAAATTAAAGAAAAAACACGAGAATTAAACTCGATTTTTCATAAACCATGTCAAATTAGGAAATTATATCATCCAATAATGAAAGTTCAAGTTAATTTGAAAACTATACATAAACCGTATGTGAACTTTATAAGATTAGAAAAAGGAAGTTTCTATTTTCCTTCTTTAGAACTAATTGATGAAAAGTTTAAAAGGAAAATTATTGTAACAAAAGTTGACAAACCACCAATTTAATTTATGGACTAAAAAATTAAATTGTAGAGATTATGTTAAAGGTTGATGAAGAACAGGAAGAGTCCATGTTAAAGGATTCAAAATCTTATTATATATATATACACACACCTTTTTTTTTTCTTTCAGATAATGCCACATACACAAATTTCCCTATATTTTAATTAATAATACATATATGTGATTTATACTCTATTATTTTATAATTGGTATTGAGATAGATTATTTCTATCTTGTTTGAGTATCTCAGTATTTATTTCTTAATTTTTATTTTTTTTAAATCCTTCAAAGCATTTTTTTTTTGTTGCAATTCGAATCTTGAATCAATATTCAATTTAATTTTCTTGTAACAGTGAGAGAGCAAGAGCTATTAATTTTAGCTAATAGATATTTTATTATTTTTTGTAGCATAATCAATAATTTGTTTGCTTATAAGTTCAATAGTTGGACTCTATAGATTTTCAATCACTAAGTTGTTTGTATAAATAACTTTAATTTCTTTAATCACTAAGTTGTTTGTATATAAATAACTTTAATTTCTTTAATCACTAAGTTGTTTGTATAAATAACTTTAATTTCTTTCCAACATAATTTATAAATCAATCAAAATCGAAGAACAATTCTATAAAAATGAACAACATAATAAAGAACTAAATAAAATAAAATAGGATAAAGCTAACTAGACCGTTTTAATTCTAAAATAAAAAGAGAAAAAAAAAGAACAATAATGCGATAAAATCATTCAAAAGCCCAAGCATTTTCTTTACGAATCTCATCTTCTTCCTCGGGAGTAAAATCGTTCTTGATATCAAATTCTTTACGTATTTCTTCTGGTGTTTTCCCTTTAATCCTATCAGCAACTTCTTCACACATCATATCCAATATCTCCTTATCATTAAGAAAATTAGCAGCTAAGATAAGAGCATGCAAAATCGAGTGGTGCACCTTCACAAAAGCCTTGTCAAACTCCATCAACATGTCTTTGGAGACGTCTTCCTCCGAATGTTTCTTCCAGTAATCAATCACTTTGGTCATTGTTTTGCTATCGACATTAGGCAGAGGAATGACGTTTGAAACACAATCGTCTTCAACCATATTCTTGATAGTTTGTGACCTCACGGCTATCGCCTCGTCGAGTACAAATTCCTCACCATCACAAGTCTTTAGAGTTAAGAACTTTGTTGAAGAAGACATGCTGGTAAAAATATATTTGAATAAGAGATGTTAATTTGTTTTCTTTGAGAATATTATTGAAAGGAGATTTGAATGATTATAATGTGTAAGATGTTTGAAGTGCTTAACCTATAGAGCATTAGATTTTCACCATCCTAGTTGAAGTAGGAAGTCAAAAACGAAAAAAAAAGACTTCTATGGGAAAATCTATTTTGCATAAACAATGTCAAATTAGGAAATTTTGAAAATTCTACTTAAATCGTATTATACGTGACCGAATAAAATTAGGAAAAGGAAGCCTTTTTTTTTCAAATCTCAATTAGGAGAAAAATTATTTAGTAATCATTATGTAAGAGCCTTTTTCTTCTTCCACGCATGTTTTTTTTTTCGAAAAAGAGTTGTGTATGTCTCATGATATTTTTGTAGTGGTTGTGTAAACTTTTAGCTAAAATTGCTTATACGCCATATTATAAATAATAGTAATAATAATAACTTTAAAAAATCTATCAAGTTTTAAGGGTAAAAATAGGCCAAACAAGTGTATTGAGGAATATTTTTAGTCAAATAAATGAATGAGGGGTATATTTAAACCTTTTCAAATAGTCTAAGGTTATTTTTGGCGCTTTTTCTATACTTTATTAATTTGACATAAATATGTTAAGTGCTACTCCGTCTGTTCATTTTTAATTATCGTGTTGCACTTTTCGAAAGTTAATTCGACAAATTTTTAAAGTGAAATAAGATTACGTTAATTTGATATTTTAAACAAAAAATTTAAATATTTAAAAACTCTACGAAATTTTTTATAAATTGTATTTATTTGCATATCAATAATATAAGTAACAATTTTGATAGTACGAAGAGAGATAGCAAGACAAATGAATTGTGCATTGAGAAACGAAAATATCAAACAAAATCAAAATCTGCAACTCCAGAAAAACCTGGTTTCAAAGTAATTGAAGAAAAAATGCAAATCAAAATCAAGATGAAGCAAATAGAATAGAAAGGGTAAACAAGTTTGTAAAGTTCCGAACAAGTTTCTTAAAGGATAAATAAGTAAAATCAATTTTTTTAATTATGATTTTTTAAAAAGGCTTGTAAAGAGAAAAATCTAAAAGAATAGAAATACTGAGAGGAGATCATGTAATCTAAATTTTAGGATTGTTTAGTGGAGATTTAAATCGGATATCCATTGAAATCTGTCATTAAAACATTTTGAACCTCAAATTTAAAACTTGATCTGCCGCAAATGTGAATTCGTCATTTCTAATGAATATACAATATATAAAAGAATTGAAACATCAAAAGTTGCTCATATATATAATTTAACAATATCATTTTACGTATTATTTTGCAGAATTAGAAAAAAGTTAACAATAATATTTTTACAAGATTAGAAAAGAATAATAATTAAAGATTTTAGCCTTCCAAAAAAGTATAACTGATTGAAATTTAAACATTTTAATTTAATAAAAATAAAATTTTGATTTTTTTTTATTATAGATATTTAAAATAGTTTCTCTCTATAAAATAATTTTAATATTAGAAGTACATTAACAGTTGTCCTTTTCTGTATTTTGACTCGAAAACACTTTTTTTAAAAGATTAGTTAAACGTAATTTGCTTATGAAAAACTATTTTCAAATGAATTAGTCAAACACAAATTGTTTTTTTTTCATAGTCACTTCTCTAAAAAGCCATTTCAAAAAAACGCTTTTAAAAATAATGTGTTTTTAGGAGTGATGACAAACAGACTCTTAGATAATCAGGATAATGATGTAATTGAAAGTTACAAGAAAAGTTCAAAACTCACTATTTCTTTAATCATCTATTAGAACACCAGTCATTTGTGATAGTTGTTAAATTCGTTCTGTTTAACTACATTTCTAACAAAAGTAATCGAAAAACTATAAATTAATCTAGTATTCCCCTAGGCCCCCGGTTCCATATAGTTGTCCACATTATTAAAAATAGTTGTCCTAAATTATTTATTAAGATAAATTAATTACATTTCCCCTATTTTACTCAGACAATTAATTCTTTTTGAAAGGGTAAATAAGTTTGTAAAGTTTCAAGCAAGTTTCTTGAAGGGTAAATTAATAAAACTAACTTTTTTTATTTAAGATTTTTTTTAAAAGACATGTAAAGAGAAAAGTCTAACATTTAATATGAGACGGAGGAAGTAACGTTTTGTAACACCCCAGAAATTTTTTGAGCTAAGACTTGAACCATCCTTCGTTGTGAGTAGGATTTTACCAAGGAATTAAAATTTCTTAAGTCTTAAGTTCACTAGATGTAGCACCTTGAGTTCAAAAAAGAACTAAATTGGAAATAGCAAAATCTGAAATTTTGCAAGTTAAGCTAAGTATGAGTTTTAGGTTGACTTCAAACGACTATAACTCCTATCTCAGGATGATTTAGGTGTTCTACCAGTTACCGTAGGAAAGACCTTTGAATTATATTTCCAATGCCGCCGAGGTTACCAAGTTTCGAGGTCGGATGAGTGAGATATGACCTTTTGAAGTTAGGCTGCCCAGTTAAGAAAAGTTTGCCGAAAATAGTAAGGGGTATTTTGGTCTTTTCCTTACCAAATAAGATTTAATTTGTTTTTAGTAAGGTTTTAAGGGTCTAATCCTATTAGGTCCAGTTTTATAATTCTAAAATACACATAGGGTTTTAGTTGAGAGTTCAAGAAGAGAAAAGAAGAGAAAAGAGGAGAAAAGAGGAGAGGATCAAGCGTTCGTCGAGATTCTTGCGTGTTGTAGCGGATTTTCGCCATGGGTTTGATCCCTAAGAGGTATGTAAGCTTCCATAGTGTTGGGTTTGTTCACCCACACGCCAATCATATTATTTTTAGCGAAGTTTCATTCTCAAAAAGTTGAAGGATTTAAGTTCTTGATAGGTGTTCTTGAACTTCTTTCTAAATCTTGTTGTGTTGGGTTTTTGATGATTTCTTGAGATCAAAGTGAATGTTTTAAGGGCTGTATTGAGTATATTAGAGTGTACTTGTTTTAAGTAATTGATTCTAAGTGATTGGGGAAGAAACCGTTCGATTCTAGGCGAGTTAGGGGTGAGAAAACGATCAAAGAAAATCATCGCATTTTCTGGGTTGGGGCCTGGCGCGATGCGCCAGCCAGAGCTCCCCAAACCCTCCTCTGAAGTTTAAGGGCTGGCGCCCCGCGCCACCCATAGCGCCAGGGTCGCCTGCCCCATCCAGTTTGTCGTCGGTTGCCTCGTTTGAGTTCGTTTAAAGTGCACCTTCACTCCTTTTCGATTCTAACTACTCTAAGCTACTTTTAAACACCTAGAAATCATTCATAACATGATAATAACCTTGAATTCATAATTCAAATTCAAGGTAGATCTAAGAGTTAAGTTTTGAGAATTCTTTCAAACATTCTAAGAAAGTCCCTTTGAGCCCGTTTGTGGAGTCTTCTACAACTTCTATTAACTTGTTTCAAGACTCGAGCAAGTGAGTATGAGAATGAGGAGAATGTATTCATGAGTCTACTTTGTCATCATGAGATCTTTCATATCATGATCCATAACTCTTGAATTCATAATTCACATTCAAGAGAGAGTTAAGAGTAGAGTTCAAGAAAGCCTTTGAGTTCAATTGTGAATCCTTTAAGATCAACTATCGTTTTGAACTAAGTTTTGAGGAAGCAAGTCAGAGAATGAGAAGAGTTGTATACATGAGTTCCATATTGTTTTGTAGATCATCAAGTTGAGTAGTTCATGCTCATAATTTCGCATGAACTCTGAGTTGAACATTCTTGAAATGAGTAGTATCATTGAAGTTCTTGAGTTCCAAGTATTGAGTTCTATCTATGGTTATCGAAAACCTTGCATTGAGTCGTTCACGTCCATAATTCGGCATGAACCATATTTTAAGAAGTTTTTTACAAACGTTTTAACTTTGTTTTAAGACTTAGGTTTTGAGTTCAGTAAAGAGTAAAGTTGAAGTTCTTTTCTTCAAAAAGTATATGGGGACTAAGTATTCCCAAAGAGATTAAAAGTGTTTTCGCATTTAAATAAGAATGGAAACTGAGATTTCCAAAGAGCCTTCGGGCTAGTTTTCAGAAAAGAGTAATCGCTTTCTAAATGAAGCAAAAGAGGAATCTGAGATTTCCAAGATAGCCTTTGAGCTAAGTTTTTTTAGCACAAATCTCAAATCACAGAAGAAGTTTTTTTTATAAAAAAAACATAAGAGCTAGTATATTTTGGGAGTAGTATTGAGCACCGAATTGGGGGTGAGTATGAGTTCAGATAACTCACATCTCCATATAACCATGTAGCCACCATGGGTAGAAAAGGGTCATACTTTTTAGATGAACCCTTTTCACAATAGACTAGTGGATCCACTTAGTAGTTCAGGTTCTATATCGATGGCAAGGTATAGGACGGTCCTTGGCAACGTGAGGTAAAACATTGTACTATCACTTAGGCTCATAGTGGTGATTGTCGGTTAGAGAATCTCCCACAGAAACTATATTACTTTATTATATAAGTAAAGTTAAGTTTGTTATTGCATTTTCTTTAACAAACTAAGTTGTTTTGCTGTTTTATAAAGTTTTCCATATATTGCATGTGTATTGTTGCTTTATATTGAGTTGAGTACCTAGAGTCAAATATCATATCTTTGAGTTGAGTATCTAATCTCTGAGTTGAGTATTTTATCCTTGAGTAATTTTGAGTTGAGTAAGTTTGAGTAGTTTTGAGTATCCTTGAGTATTCCTTTGAGTTGAGTAAGTTTGAGAAGAGGTAACTATGTTTCCTTTTTTATCAAGTTCAAGCTTATGTTTATGCTTTAGAATCCTTTTACATGCTCGTACATTCCACGTACTAAGCCATTTGGCCTGCATCTTCTCATGATGCAGACACAAGTATGCAGGATCATCAACAGGAGCTTCGTTGATACATCCGAAAGTTCGAGTTAGCTATGGTGAGCCTCCTTATTTTCAGAGGATTTCATTTATTTTTCAGTTTAGTCAGGATGTCGTGGGTCTTGTCCCGACTTCCATCTTTATCAGTTAGAGGGTTCATAGATAGTCAGTATAGTTGAGAAGTCTGTATTATTTATTTATTTTATTAAATATTTCAAATACTTAAGTTGTCATTTTGGAGCTAGTTGAATATATTTTATTATTCAGAGTTTTCAATTGAGTTAAAGTTTGAATTTAAGTTTTATGAACTTTTATTTCAGTTTTTAAGCTTTGTATTCTTGAATCAGTTTTCCGCTTGTAGTCAACCAGGATGAGGGTTCACTTAGGGACCAACAATGGTCTTCGAGTGCCGGCCACGTCCAGGGTGTAGGCTCGGATCGTGACACGTTTGTCATATTATTTTGTTTGTATGTTAATTGTCCCCCAAACATGAACGATATAAGTGGAGAGACTATTCTAAGTCTTATAATTTAGAGGTGAAACTTAAAAGTAATATATTATTATCTTTCAACAAAAAAATTGTATTGCAATTCAAATTTAAATATTTTATATTTTAATTTAAATGATATGCTATTACTAGTCATAGTAAATTGGGATAATTATATAGCATGACCATTTGGACAAATGTTCTAATAAAAAATAACCCAAATAACAGTTAATTACCGAGAATCTCTATTTGTTCAGTCAGTAATCAATAAAATGACCATTTGATCATTAACTAATTATGTTAATATCTACTCAGATCTTCTCAAGGCACTTGGGTAAGTTCACATGATAAAATTTGACATCGCCACAATTTGAACAATTTCGAGTGAATAATGTATCTAAAAGAATAGAAATATCGAGAGGAGATCATGTAATCTAAATTTTAGGATTGTTTAGTGGAGATTTATATCGGATGTCCATTGAAATCTGTCATTAAAATGTTTCGAACCTCAAATTTAAAATTTGATCTATTGCAAATGTAAGTTGGATTTCTAGTGAATATACAATATATTAAAAGAATTAAAACATCGAAAGTTGCTCATAAATATAATTTAGGACTATTTAGAGGAGATTTGAGTGAATAATGTATTTAAAAGGATAAAAAAAAAATCAAATAATATAACTAGCTTTAATTTCTTTCCAACATAATTTATAAATCAATAAAAATCGAACAACATTTCTTCAAAAGGGAACAACATAAGATAGAACTAACAGAAATAAAATAAAAATAAAAATAGGATATAGCTAAGTAAATAACAGAATTCTATAAAATAATTCAAAGGCCCAAGCTTACTCTCTACTGATCTGCTCCTCTTCCTCTGGAGTATAATCATTCACGATACCAAATACTTCACGTATTTCCTCTAGTGTTTTTCCTGTGATCCTATCAAAAGATTCTT
>JAJOOS010079987.1:0-63953 GCA_029582725.1 Solanum chiquidenum | reverse complement strand
TGCGTTGGACAAGTATTTTGTAAATGAGCTTGACTCTTATTCTATGATGTCATTTTGAAATGGTTTGCCCTTAGTCCCTATTTTTCCCGTTAATTAATGTTGATTGTACTTCCGCGACCGATGAAGTGAGATGACAAGTTTGAGAGGCTTGTTTGGGGTTCCTTCGGGTTCCTCATTCGCCATGTCACGTTTAGGCCCTAGGCTTGGGTCGTGACAAAGTCGGGCGTCACCGAGTGGATCGGTGATTCACTGATATCCCTCTTCTATCGCCATTTTGCATTGGCCTTCAGCATCTCAAGTCCTATAACTTTGAGTGATCCAATTTATTGTAGCAAAACCGATCGGTGATCCACCAACTACCCATTTCTATCGCCAACTTGGATCTTCCCCAAGTCTGGCATGATGGAACTTTGGGCAAGCTAAAGAGCCACTCGGTGGTGCGTCGAGTGGTCTTAGCGATCACCAGGATCACTTTTTCTTCACTTCTTCAGCTTTTTAGTTCCTTTTTATCTGGTCACGTCCTTTCCTTGATCCTTAGCCTTCGTAGCTTCAAATCAACACTTCAACATCAATTTAGAGTATAAAATAGGCATTTGAGGACACTTATACTATCAAAACAAAGCCCTAAATCAGACTCATTAGTAGGTGAGTCTCAGACTTAGTAAAAATTTGATTGTCAAAGTTGGGACTTACGATTGGTATCCACGGTTCGTAAGTGGACCTACGGACCGTACATTGGTTTCGTCATTTGAAGGTCCAAATTCAAGTCCGTGAACCCAACCTACGGACCATGAGTCTGATCCGTCGGTGAGGGCTTGGAAATTATTTTAAGGGCATTTTGGTCTTTTCTCTAGTTGGTTTAACTCAATACTACGTCATTTTAATCCTAATCCTAGACCCTATATAAGCCTTCTAAGCCTAAAACCTAACTACTCTAAATCATTATTCAAACTTTCCCAAATCCCTCCAAGATCCTCCCCAATATTTCTCTCTCTAGAATATTGAAGAAGATGGTTAGGGTTTCAAGATCAAGTCTCCAAATTCACCATTAATTACGAGCTTTTGGAATCAAGGTATGATAATATTCAACTATGGAGTCCCTTCCTCCTAAGGTTTCCTAAATTCTCTAATTTTATAAGTTATAATCTCAAATTGAAGTTAGGGTTTTATTCAATCTCTTGGTTCCTAACAATTATGATCTAATTGATTATTTTATGTTTTTTATGCATGAATTGAGCTAATTGCATGTTTTTCAGTTGAGTTCACTTGAACCCATGCATGATCCATGATTTATAGATTATGATCATATGATGAAGCTTTTGAACTACGAAAGATGAATTTATGAAGATATGCATGTTTCTTTATGAAATTGATGAAAATGATTTAAGGTTTCTTGGGAGTAAAGCATCAATGTTGTTGTTGTTATTGTGAAAGGATTTCTCACATATTACTTAAAAACATGATTTTGAAAGGATTTTCTCACATAAATAATTCATAAGGTTGAAAGGTTGTCTCAAATGAGTTGAATAAAGATTTAAGGAGCTATTCTAATGAAATCTAGCTTGGATTGTTTACTTGATGTGCCTTTCCATGGATGATAAGACAAGCGGTGATTACCCATGTCCCCTAATGATAAGACAAGTTAAGGCTAATGACTATTCCATGAGATTTATGCTTAGCACCGAGTGGAAAAGTGGAGAATACCCATGTCCCTTAACTATGTGCCACCATAGGTTTGTAGTAGATAGACATTATCTAGTGGATCCACCTAAGATACAAGTTCATGATTCTTACCTTGGCAAGTAATGCCATCTTTTTTTTAGTGTGGAATAGACACCAAATTTTGTGTTATAGCTCCATGGTCTATGTCGGGTAAAGGAAAATCTTTCACAAATAAAGAACCAAGGTTACTTTCTATAAGTATCTCAAATGTATTTTAAATATGTTTAGCTTGTATTGACCATGGTTATGATTTATGTTTTCTTACATGTTATTTATGATTTAGCTTGGTCATTGCATGTCATGTAAAGTCCTTTTAGTATGATCTCATAACTCTTATGCATTGTTATCATACTTGGTACATTCCATGTACTAACACATACTCTTGCCTACAATATTTCACTAATTTAGGGTTCGACTCTCCTACCACCCATACTCTTGGCTAGTGATGCCATATAAAGATTAAAGATTGGTGAGTCCTCATGTTCCGAGGACCGAGACTCTTTCATTGATTTCATGTGTTTTCTTTTTGGATATTGTATGTGAAGTATGGGTTACGTCCCAATCACTCCTTTGATGTAATAGATGACTTTGAGACTTATGATTAGAATTCATCTATTTTATGTCAAACTATTTTATATGAAATGCTACTTTTAAACTCTCTTGTTTCTATTATCTTGTATGATGTATGATAAGTGGCTTGTATAGGGCCTCTCGGGGTCTTATATGCCATGTCACGTGTAGCGTGTATTGTTCATGACAAACTTGATATTCAGATCGTAAGGTTTGGAAAGGTCCTAGGAAGTCTCATAAGCCACGTCGAGTAGAGTCTTGTTCATCAGTGTGAAGCGCGCCACATTAATGAATGAGAGACAATAATATGGTTAGGAAACTTTATTTCTTTCATTACTCGAAAGTGGTGCAATAGAGTTTAACTCTATAATATCTCTCTCCTAATCCATGTCCTATGCTTTTCAGGATATGGCCAGTCGAATGGCATATGCTAGAAAGAATATGGGAGAGAATGTGGAACGAGAAGCTCCCAAATTCCGGTCGACCCTTTGGCCGAGGAAGTGACTAATGCGGAGTTTAGGGATACTTTTCTAGTGTTGGATAAAGCCGTGACGGCTCAAACCAATAGGGAGGCTGTAGTCCCCGTGAACCCAAATATGGATACCACAACAACTAGAGTGAGAGATTTCATTAGAATGAATCCTCGGAGTTTCATGGTTCAATTGTTGAGGAAGATCCTCAAGAGTTCATTGATGAGGTGTATAAGGTGTTGATGATCACGGGAGTGACATCGGTGGAAAATGCGAAATTGGCCGCTTATCAACTTAAGGGTGTTGTTCAAGTGTGGTTCAATCAATGGAAAGAAGAGAGGGCGTTTGATGCGGGTCCTCTTGATTGTGAAAAGTTTAAGGTCATTTTTCTTGATAGGTTCTTTCCCCTTGAAATGAGGGAGGCTAAGGTACTTGAATTCATCAACCTTCATCAAGGAAACATGAGTGTGAAGGATTATTCTTTGAATCTCACGCAATTGTCTCTATATGCTTCTACTATGGTTGTCGATCCTAGGGCTAGGATGAGTAAGTTTGTTTTGAAAGGGTTGAAATGGTGGTTAAGGAATATAGTACCACTATAGTTATCAATGATATGTGCGTTTTTCGTCTAATGGTTCATGCTCAACAAATCAAAGAGGAGAAACTTAAGGAAATATCTACGGAGGCAAAGAGGGCCAAGATCGGGGATGATGACTTTTCACATTCTATAACGACTCGAGCCTATACCCCAGAAGCGACACGGCGTACAAGACTCCAAAAAATCTCATACAAGCCTCATAGCATTCATAACATTCGATATAAGGAAAATGGTACGGAATTAAAACTTCATTTAACACCACACAATCAAAATACTCATTAAAAACATTTGAAAATAGAGGAAGTCTATTGTCTCACATGGCCATCTAAACAATATCGTGAAAACTAAAGGAGGGACACAACCCTTTTATAATTGAAAGACTAACAAATGTCTATTACATGAAAGAAATGGAAATTACAATACTTGTCCTCGATCTATGAGGACATACCACTTTGCCTTGGAAGAATCTCAAATCCACGCTTCTACTAGAGAGAGTCAAACTGAGTACCAATCCCTACACTTCATAAAGGTAAAGAAAATATGGGTTAGCACAATTAAGTACTAAGTATGATAGCCATGCAAAAACATGCTTAAAATGGACATTTCATTTGAAAATCATGCTTTAATGCCAATTGGATAAACCTTCTTGAACATAAGTATAAGAGGCATAATATACAAACATAACCAACATACAAGTCATTTCATCACATTACACCTTCATCTCAAGTAACCCTCAAGCTATACTTTGTGCAATGCATGGATAGCGTCCCATACCACCATCCACACTAAGTACCACCTCAAGGCCACCAAAAGTGAACTTACCATTCACCCTTTCCATCTTTACACAATACTCATACATAAGAGACATAAACATTACATTAGTCATAACAAGCAAGTAACTCATAATACAATCCAAGTAAACCATGCATCATCACATTAAGTATCTAAATCAACATTCTTCATTAGCTTCATTAAGAACACATTCATTCATTGGCCTTTAAGACATTAGAGGAACACACCAAAAACCCTCTCAAAGCCTACTTGTGCAATGCATGTATGACATCCCATACTACCACCCACACTAAGTAGTTCATTCTTGAGAAGCAATAGTCCATTAACATTCATTGTGGGGGTAAGCCTTAACCGACATAGACCATGTGAGCAATTCATGGAATCCCGGTGTCACCCTCAACGGATAAGAGATTCCTACTTGCCTAAGGTAGGACCATTAATTTTAACTTAGGTGGATCCACTAGCGAATATACTATGTGGGCACATAGTTATAGGATAGGGACATTGCGAATAGATACCCCACCTCAACTAACATGAGGGCATCCATCTCAAGAGATTGCTACTACAAACCCCGCCTCAACTCACGTGAGAGATTACATCTCATATCACTATCCACTCGATTCTTAGCATTATTACCCATAGAGTACATATCATTCATTACTTTAGTCATCATTATGGGATAAGAGATTGTTACTAGATATCCCACCTCAACTCACGCGAGGGTATCCATCTCAAACACAACATTCATTCATTGGATAGCTCATAGATTAAAAGATGAGAATAACCTTTGAACTAAGAATCCCATATTGTGAGAAAGTCCTTTTACAACATGTAATTATCATTCATTAGAGTACAATTGAGAATAACCTTTTAATCAACCCATCATCATTAACACAATCATAGACACTTCATTCATTAGTCATTTTATGAGTGTGTGTGTATGTGAGAATCACCTTTCACATATAGCCTCATCATTCATAGGTGTTAATTGAGAAATAACATTCAATCATAACACAATTACATTCTAAACATGATCATAACACTTTCATTGAGATCACACATATATATATTTCACATCATAATCATACATAATTCTTCATGAAGTTGTCCCTTAGGCCTATGAACCAACATCAACCCATAAATCAAATAAACTACAATATATAAGGATATTGACATGATTCAATAACTAATCCAATATAAACATCAACAATTCAACATACTTGCATAATCATCCAATTCCCAATCTCAATTCACCATTTAAGAATTTGGGGGAAAAAATGGTTTCTAGGGAGAAATCATCTTAATTCATCTTTAAAACCACAATTCACTGATAATTCAATGCAATAAAGCCTTTGAAAATCGTTTGTAATCGAACCCATGCCAAGATCGAAAACTAGGGTTTTTGGGGAAACATTGGGGATTTGAAGTCCACTTCGAAATTGGCTCCTTCAAAGAAAATAAGTGAAGGATGAAGACTACCATACCTTGCTATTGAATCCCCACGATATTTTAGAAAGAAACACCTTGAATCCACAACCCTAGCTCCCACTTCTTCTTCTTCTTCTTCTTCTTTGGGAACTTCTAGAGAGAGAATTTTTTTAGAGGAAGAACTCTTTTGATTTGATTTGGGTTTTGGAGAAATAAGGAGTAACTGAAGTGTTGTGGGAATTAAAATTATATATACTAGTGATATAAAACAATTAAAAACAACCCCACTCATTAATTACTTAAAATGAAATTACACAAAAACCCCTAACAAAGGCAGCCCCGTCAGGGACCAAGCCTACATTGACGGGTCGTGTGGGGCACCACGGTCTATGGTGGTGCATGTGGTCCCTTGACCAGTGTGCCTTCCCACCATGCCAAGCCCTCAAGGGCCTAAGGGAAGACCACGAGACCTCCCACGATCCGTGGTCAAGACCACGACTCATGGTCTTGAAGCAGTGGCTTGGCCAAGTTACTTTGCCTCCCCTTGACCCCCAAGTGATCTTCACGACCACTTGTACGGACCGTCTAGGGCACCACGGCTCGTGGTGGTGCCCGTGGTCTTTGGGGAACTATCTCCCTCAACTTCTTCCAACTCCCATTAAGCTAAGGCAACCCCACGAACCTTCCCATGGCCCGTGGTCATGACCACAAGTTGTGAAGTGGCTCGTGAAGGGGTATCTTTGCTTGGCACCAAACTAGGGCACACTGCCTAACCGGTGGCACCATGACTCGTGGTGGCCACCACGGGTGGCACCATGACTCGTGGTGGCCACCACGGGTCGTGAAGACCCTCGTGGTTTTGATAGGCAGTATCTAAGCCTAGTTTTAGGCAGCCTTGGTCCCCAAACCATGGCCTACATCCAAAACCCTTAGCCCTTGACCTTAACGCTTGACGTTAACCCTAACATTTAAGCTCTAGTTTAACCTATCATTTCCGAGTCGTTACATTATCCCCCCCCTTAGGAACATTCATCCTCGAATGACACTTTAAACACTTTAAGGGATAACGACTCAAGACTAGCATCCCATCATGCATGCAACATTATAAACAATGCACAAACTCATAGGAGGAAACATCAACTCCACATCAATAAGCTCAATGCAACACAGTGAAGTAGGAACTACATCTACAAACTCATTATGCGCAAAAACATCAAAATTTCTCATTTCGTTAGAGGAACTTCCTTTTCCAACTCACACCATGCTCATTACAACATCGTAAGACAATTTATGCAACTCTTTTAAAAACAAACTTTAAGAATGCCTAACAAATCAACTCATGAAGCATTTAGGCAACTCATTATAGATGCACATCAACATGAGGAACACAATCAATCAAAAAGCTAATTTTCTCATTCAACATATAATTCATAAAAACATGCATTACATAAGGAGATCATGGAAACGCATAATCACACATGACTCCAAAACATGAAACAAGATACAAGTAACTCTGGGTCTCAAGCTTGAATAAGAATAGAAGGAAAGATATAAGGATATCGAAACTCTCAACAACCTTACTAATCAACATATTATCCCCCACTTAGGAGTAAACCCAACTAAGGCTAACATGAAAACAACACAAGAACCTTAACACGACATTCTCAACTATAAGGAACTATCACATACCGGTGCCTTCATCCGGATGAGCCCCTTTGTGCTTGTTAGCTTGAAGCACATAGAAATGATTTTTCTTTGGAGCATTAGGATTCGGGCCATCATCAGAAGCTTGGTTGGTCTCTCTCCCTTTTTCCATGAGTGTTGGGGAATCCCTCATCTTATGACCTTTCTTTCCACACCCAAAGCAACCATCCGTGCCGGCAAGGCACTTACCCAAATGTTGTTTCTCACACTTGGCACATATAGATCTGTCAAAAGAAGAACCATTTCCTTTACTTTTCCTCCTTGGGAATTAGTATTAGACACCCTATCATGGTTGACCATTAGGGAATCTTTGTTTTAGAACCTCTTTTTTTGACCTTGTTCATCGGGCCTAGCCTTTTTTGCCTCCTTATTCATTTTCTTAAGTTTTGTCTCCTCGATTTATTGAGCATATACCATGAGCCTTGAAATATCCATGCCATGATGGAGCATTGCGGTACGACATTCTTCTTCAACCAAACTAGAAACTCCCATTGTGAACTTATTCATTCTAGCCTTCGAATTTGCCACTAAGGTTGGAGCATATTTGGATAGTTAGGTGAATTTAAGAAAATAATCCCTCACACTCATACCCCCTTGATGAAGGTTCATGAATTCTACCATTTTTTGTTCCCTCAACTCTAAGGGGAAACACTTATCAAGGAAAGCTTCTTTGAACACCTCCCAATTTATGGGACCCGCTTCTCTTGGCCTCTCACCCTTCCATTGTTCATACCAAATTTGAGCTACATTTTTTAATTAGTAGGAGGCTAGCTCCACCTTCTCCTCCACAGACACCCCCATAGCACTATGTATTTTGCAAACCTCATCAACAAACCTTTGGGGATCTTCTTCCACCTTGGAACCTAAAAACTCAGGGGGGAGGGGGGTTCATCCTAGAAAAATCCCTCAATCTCGAAGCCATAGTACTCTTATTAGTACTCACTCGAGGTCCAACTTCCCTACTTCCTTGAGCCGTCATGGCTTGGGCTAAGGTTAGAAAAGCCAACCTAATTTCTTCATTGGTCATGACCGGGGAATGCATCGGAACTTTCTTGCCTAGAGGAACTTGGTTACCTTGAAGACCTTGGGAAGGACATCCCTCATTCACATTCTCCTCTTCCATCCTTCTTGGGTTAGCCCTTGTATTCATCTCCTATAAACATAAGAGAAGGGTTAGGAAAAGGATACTTACAGATCTAAACTCTAAGGCACAACTTCAAGAATAATGAAAGAAGTGCAACTTCCTAACGTCTTATATCCTCTCGATCATATATGTGTCGCGACTCACACCGATGAACAAGACTCTACTAGACGTGGTTTCTGAGACATCAATCCTAGAAACCATTCCAAAATCCTATGCTCTAATACCATGTTTGTCATGACCCGAGACTATAACCCAGAAGCAACACGGGGTACAAGACTCCGAAAAGTCTCATAGCATTCATAACATTTGATATAAGGAAAATGGTACGGAATTAAAACTTCATTTAAAACCATACAATCAAAATACTCATTAAAAACATTTGAAAATAGCGGAAGTCTATTGTCTCACATGACGATCTAAACAATATCTTGAAAACTAAAGTAGGGACACGACCCTTTACAATTGAAAGACTAACAAATGTCTATTACATGAAAGAAATGGAAACTACAATTCTTGTCCTCGATCTATGAGGACATACCACTTTGCCTTGGAAGAATCTCAAATCCAAGCTTCTACTAGAGAGAGTCAAATCGAGTACCAATCCCTACACTTCATAAAGGTAAAGAAAATATGGGTTAGCACAATTAAGTACTAAGTATGATAGCCATACAAAAACATGCTTAAAACGAACATTTCATTTGAAAGTCATACTTTAATGCCAATTTGAAAAAACTTATTGAACACAAGTACAAGAGGCATAATATACAAACATTACAACCATATATGTCATTTCATCACATTACACCTTCACCTCAAGTAAACCTCAAGCTATACTTTGTGCAATATATGGATAGAATCCCATACCACCATCCACACTAAGTACCACCTTAAGGCCACCAAAAGTGAACTTACCATTCACCCTTTCCATCTTTACACAGTACTCATACATAAGAAACATAAACATTACATAAGTCATGATAAGGAAGTAACTCATAATACAATCCAAGTAAAGCATGCATCATCACATTAAGTATCTAAATCAACATTCTTCATTAGCTTCATTAAGAGCAGATTCATTCATTGGCCATTAAGACATTAGAGGAAAACACCATAACCCCTCTCAAAGCCAACTTGTGCAATGCATGGATGGCATCCCATACTACCACCCACACTAAGTAGTGCATTCTTGAGAATCCATAGTTCATTAACATTCTTTGTCGGGGTAAGCCTTAACCAACATAGACCATGTGAGCAATTCATGGAATCCTGGTGTCACCCTCACCGGATAAGGGATTCCTACTTGCCTAAGGTAGGACCATTAATTTTAGCTTAGGTGAATCCACAACCTAATATCCAATGTGGGCACATAGTTATGGGATAGGGAGATTGCTACTAGATACCCTGCCTGAACTCACGTGTGGGCATCCATCTCAAGAGATTGTTACTAGAAACCCCACCTCAACTCACGTGAGAGCTTCCATCTCATATCACTATCCACTCGCTTCTTAGCATTATTCCCCACGGAGTACATATCATTCATTACTTTAGTCATCATTATGGGATAAGAGATTGTTACTAGATACCCCACCTCAACTCACGCGAAGGCATCCATACCAAACCCAGACATTCATTCATTAAATAACTCATAGATTCAGAGATGAGAATAGCCTTTCAACTAAGAATCTCATATTGTAAGAAAGTTCTTTTACAACATGTCATTATCATTCATTAGAGTACAATTGAGAATAGCCTTTCAATCAACCCATCATCATAAACACAATCACAGAAACTTCATTCATTAGTCATTGATGAAGGTGTGTATGTGAGAATCACCTTTCACATATAGCCTCATCATTCATTGTTGTTAATTGAGAAATAACATTCAATCATAACACAGTTACATTCTAAGCATAATCATCACACTTTCATTGAGATCTCACACATATATATTTCACATCATAATCATACATAATCCTTCATAAAATTTCCCCTTAGGGCTATGAACCAACATCAACCCATAAATCAAAGATACTACAATAGATAAGGAAATTGACATGATTCAATAACTAATCCAATATAAACATCAACAATTAAACATACTTGCATAATAAACCAATTCCCAATCTCAATTCACCATTTAAGAATTTGGGAGAAAACATGGGTTCTAGGAAGAAATCATCTTAATTCATCTTTAAAACCAAAATTCATTTATAATTTAATGCAACAAATCCTTTGAAAATATTTTGTAATTGAACCCATGCCAAGATTGGAAACTACGATTTTTGGGGAAACATTAGGGATTTGAAATAAACTTTGAAATTGACTCCTTGAAAGAAACTAAGTCAAGCATGAAGACTACCATACCTTGCTATTGAATCCCCACGAAATTTGAGTAAGAAACACCTTGAATCCATAAACCCTAGCTCCCACTTCTTCTTCTTCTTCTTTGAGAACTTTTAGAGAGAGAATGTTTTAGAGGAAGAACTCTTTTGATTTGATTTGGGTTTTTGAGAAATAAGGAGCAAATGAAGTGTTTTGGGACTTAAAATTATATATACTAGTTATATAAAACAATTTAAAACAACCCCACTCATTAATTACTTAAAATGAAATTACATAAAAATCCCTAACTAAGGCAACCCAATCAGGAACCACACCCACTTTGACGTGTCGTGAGGGGCACCACGGCTCGTGGTGGTGCCCGTGGTCCCTTGACCAGTGTTTCTTCCGACCATTCCAAGCCCTCAAGGGCCTAAGGGAAGACCACGAGACCTCCCACGATCCGTGGTCAAGACCACGAGTCATGGTGATGGTCGTGGTCTTGAGGCAGTGGTATGGCCAAGTTGCCTTGCCTCCCCTTGATCCCAAGTGATCTTCACAACCACTTGTACAGACTGTCTAGGGCACCACGGCTCGTGGTGGTGCTCGTGGTATTTGGGGAAGTAGCTCCCTCAACTTCTTCCAACTCCCATTAAGCTAAGGCAACACCACGAGCCTTCCCATGGCCCGTGGTCATGACCACGAGCTGTGAAGTGGCTCGTGAATGGGTGCCTTGACTTGGCACCAAACTAGGGCACACTACCTATCCAACCATAGGGTGGCACCTCGACTCGTGGTGGCCACCACGGGTCGTGAAGACCCTCGTGGTCTTGGTAGGTAGTAGTTAAGCCTAGTTTTTAGTAGGTTTGGTCCCCAAACCATGGCCTACACCCAAAACCCTTAGCCCTTGCCCTTAACCCTTGACGTTAACCCCCATGTTTTGGCTCTAGTTTAACCTATCATTTTCTGAGTCGTTACACATTCAATGTCCAAGAAACATGGTCGTTCTAAGATCCGACAAAGGTTTTCAGGTCATGGTTGATGAGTCTGAGATTTTGACTCATTTAGGGCTTTGTTTTCATAGTTAAAGTGTCCTCAATGCCTAATTTATGCTCTAAACTGATGTGAAAGTTCTAATTTGCAGCGATGAAAGCTAAGGAGCAAGGCAAGGAAATTACCAAGCAAAAAGAAGCGAAAAAGCTGAAGAAGTTGAAGGAAGGCAATCCTGGTAATCGCCAAGACCACTCGGCAAACCGCCGAGTGGCTCTTTAGCTCGCTTAAGGTTCCAGCATGCCAGCCTTGGGGAAGAATGTACTTGGAGATGGAAATGTACAGTCGGCGGACCGCCAAACGGATTGGCAACTTTGACCCTGATCGCCTAAAGTCGCAGAACCCTGAGGATAAAGAGCCAAGTCAAATCGGCGATGGAATAGAGCAAAGGGTGCATCAACGACTTGGTCGGGGGTGCTCGATTTACTTCTCTTAATGGTCCTGAAGGCCAAAATTTGGGAAACTATAAATTTGAAATTTAAAAAGCAGAAAAAGGAGTTCCAAGAGTTTTTCAGTTTTCTCTGGGTTTTTGATTTTTTTCCTGTGTTTTCCATTGTAGAACCTAGAGCTTTTGAGACTTTGTTTTGAAGAATTCTCAATTTGGTTTTTGAATTAAGTTGATTTGAAGCATTGTAGAGATTTGGGAACCATTACCCAGTTCGTGGCTAACATAATTGGTAATTGTTTCTTCCTTTGTATGATGTGTAGCTAAAATCCCAATTCTTGGGGTATGATCAAGTGATTATTGGCATAATTAGCTGATGGGTATTGTTATTTACTGATTTAAATGCTTAATTGAAGTGGATTTAATTGATAAGTGTGTATTAATCTATGAATTGTAGTTGCTAATGCAATTCTAACTTAGTGTTGTGGGCTTGCTTGAGAAAGAGATTTTATAACCAAGGTTTTCGACTGATGATTGTAGTTATTGGGTTGATGTGGGTTCAGCTCGAGAGAGTGAATTCTAAGCTCGATTCTACCTATCTAGATCGAGAGAGTAGATACATTAAGGTTTTGGGTTGTTTATATTGTTAAGCTTGTCGAGGTTCGAGAGAACTCACTTGTATCGTAATAGGTATTCGAGAGAAAGCTATTGCATCTATAGTCTAACCTACCCACTGAATTTTGGCAGTTGTTAGTAAATCACAATTACCCATATAGCAAAATTAGCCTATAATTGATCACATCCCCGAGAATTCCTCTCTACTTGTTGTTTCCCCTGTTTTAGTAATTGTTTTAGTTGCTAATTGAAAAACCAATCCCCCACTGACATTCGTTGTCAACCCCTTCGATTTATCTAAATGTTTTCGATAATATATGTTCCTATAAACGATTAGACCACATTTATAACTTCACGTCTAAATTCGAACTTGTACTGCTCCTTGTGTGCTCGACCCCAACTCTTCGTTGGGTTTTATACTAGATTATGACTGCCACCACCTAGTAGTGGATGAGGTGTAGTTGAGCGTTTATCAGAGGTTCCAATTCTCCGGCTCCTAAATCTAACAAGGATAGGGTGTCTAACCCTAAGCCTCAAGGATGAAATGGTAGTGGATTTCCATTGTCTACTTGTGCTAACTGTTGAAGAAAATATGAGGGTAAATGTCTAGCTGGTTCTAATGCCTTCTTTGATTGTGGAACGACGGATCATAAGATAAGGGATTGACCCTCAGTTGTTAAGAATGAAGGAGATAATCGTCGACGGGCTCAACTTTACCCTTCGTCAAGTTCTAGTGGAAGTCAAAAGCAAAACATATTTTATGCACTCCTGACTTGTCATGAGCAAGTGGGTTCTCCCAAGGTGTGTACCGGTATGTTAAGAATCTTCCATCTTGATGTTTATACTTTGCTTGATCTCAGTGTTACCTTGTAACGTCATATATGGCTATGAGGTTCGATATTCTTCCAAATGTGTTGTTAGACCCTTTTTCTGTCTTTACTCCTATTGATGAATCTATTGTGGCTAAGAGAGTCTATAGAAAGTGTCCCATCTCCTTATCCCATAGAGTCACACATGTGTATATTGTAGAGCTTGATATGTTAGATTTCGATGTGGTTCTTGGTATGGATTGGCTACATTCATGTTATGCTTCTATTAATTATAGAATCGGAGTAGTCAAGTTTCAGTTTCCAAATGAACCTATCCTAAAGTGGAAAGGGGGAAATTTAATACCTAATCTTAAAGCTAGGAGAATTATTTCTAAGGGTTGCATATATAATCTTGTTCGGGTTAGGTATATGGATTTCGAAACCCCTAGTCTTGAGTTGGTTCCCGTTGTTAATGAGTTTTTGGAAGTGTTTCCAGATGATTTTCCCGGTGTTCCTCCCAAAAGGGAAATAGACTTCGGTATAGGCCTTCTCCCACACACGCAACCTATATCTATTCCTCCTTACTGTATGGCTCCAATAGAACTCAAGGACTTAAATGAGGAATTGAATGATTTGATGCATAAGGGTTTCATCCGACCGAGTATCTCTCCATGGGGTGTTCCCATTTTGTTTGTGTAACATTCCGGAAATGTTTAGACTTAACTAGAACTAAAATGAAAGGGGTAAGAGTCAAGAAAGAGGTCAAGGGCCTAATATACCTAGGTAAAATGAAAGAAAACATTTTCTCCTTAGGACCTTTTGGCGAAGGGGGCATCATGGTCGCCCAACTGAGTTGGCGAGTCGCCAAAGTGCACTTGGGGTCGCCTAATGGACTGTCGCCATGACCTAGCTGCTGGAAATTAAGGCGAGCTAGGCCGGGGTTCACCAACTAGGTTGGCGCATCACCTAAGGTCCCTCCCCATCGCCTAGTAGGCTGCCTCCTTGGGGAGGCATTCTGGAAATTTTGGTGGACCAAGGGTCCACTTGGCGAGCCAAATCGTGCAAGCTAGGTGGCTTTAAGTTAGAACTTTAGGGGTCTTTAGTTATTATTCCTAAATTGATCCCACAATGTTTTAATCTTTCCCTAGTAAGTATATAAGCTTTTTAGACTCAAATTTCCCCCAATTAAGTCACTTTCATAGAGTAAAAAAGAAAACCAAAACTTTATCTTCTCCAAAAGAATTTCTCTCTCTAGAACTCAAGGAAGAAGAAGAGTAAATTGGAGCTAGGGCTTAAAGAATCAAGGCTATTTCACTCAAATTCTTTGAAGAATCATTCTAAGGTATGTTAGTTGTTCATCTATGGGTAGCTTCAACCCATAGAGTCCCTTCAAAAACTAGATTTCAAAGATTACAATTTCCCCCAAATTCTAGGGTTTTACTCCAATGTCATGGGTTCTTTTCTAAAACGTTTTCAATGATTTTTTTATGATGGTTTATAATTGAATTGATGATTTATGATGAAATTTCCCCAAGAACCCATGATTTCCCCATCTTACTAAATTGTGACCTTGTGACTTGGGTTGATTGATTGAAGAAGCATGTGAATAGATTATGTTAGATTGATTAGTTAATTGAATCATGTTATTATCCATATCTAATGTAGAAATTCTAGATGTTTGGGTTGAATGTGATTCATGTCCTTGAAGGACAAATTATGAGAATTGTACATGACTATGAGGATTGTGCATGTGCTTTAGATTCACCTTGAAAGTGAAGATCCTATGACTATGGTGTAATTGTTGTATTGTTGAAATATCATTCTCCCCTATATCCTTACACATGGCTATGTATGAAAGGTCTATGACTATGATGATCGTGTTGTGTTGATTGTAAGGCTATTCTCATGAACACAATATGAGTACGATGTGAAAGGTTTACTCACATAATAATGTTTCTAAGGTTGAAAGTCCATTCTCACCTATTGAATATATGAGCTATTTTATGAGTTGTGTTGGATGGAGAGTAAGACACTCCTTCATGCAAGTAAATCCAATTCAAGATTTAGTATACAATTTTGGGGAATAATGCTTAGCACCAAGTGGGTACGGAATATGAGATAGAGGCCCTCCTTCATGCAAGTAAATCCAATTCAAGATTTAGTATACAATTTTGGGGAATAATGCTTAGCACCAAGTGGGTACGGAATATGAGATAGAGGCCCTCCTTCATGCAAGTAAATCCAATTCAAGATTTAGTATACAATTTTGGGGAATAATGCTTAGCACCAAGTGGGTACGGAATATGAGATAGAGGCCCTCCTTCATGCAAGTAAATCCAATTCAAGATTTAGTATACAATTTTGGGGAATAATGCTTAGCACCAAGTGGGTACGGAATATGAGATAGAGGCCCTCCTTCATGCAAGTAAATCCAATTCAAGATTTAGTATACAATTTTGGGGAATAATGCTTAGCACCAAGTGGGTACGGAATATGAGATAGAGGCCCTCCTTCATGCAAGTAAATCCAATTCAAGATTTAGTATACAATTTTGGGGAATAATGCTTAGCACCAAGTGGGTACGGAATATGAGATAGAGGCCCTCCTTCATGCAAGTAAATCCAATTCAAGATTTAGTATACAATTTTGGGGAATAATGCTTAGCACCAAGTGGGTACGGAATATGAGATAGAGGCCCTCCCGTCAATTCATGCCGGGTTATCTAAAGTAATCTCATGAGATGGAAGCTCCCCCATCAATTCAATAGGTTTGGAGTTTCTAGAAACAATCTCCCTATCCCGTAACTATGTGCCCTGGATCCACCTAAAAGCTAATACATTTAGTTCTACCTTAGGCAAGTAGGACATCTCTTTTCGGTGTGGGACATGACATCGGATTCCATGTAGCTCACATGGTCTATATCGGTTAAGGCTGTTTTCCCTCCATGACAAGAATATGAACTATGACAAGAACATGAACATGAACTATAACTTATGGATTCTTAAGAAGTTCTACTTAGTGTGGATGGGGGTATGTGACTTCATTCATGCATTGCACAAGTAGGCTTTGAAAGGGGTTATGGTGTGGTTCTCTTGTGCTATGAAGACTTATGATTTATGCATGTTTATACGAATTGTTTCTAAGAGTGGATTTCATTATAATGAGTTAATGAACATGAATGTTTCATTGTCTATGAGTATTGACTATGATGAGTTCGAAGTATGATATGTATGATGCTGGTGACCTAAAATCGGTACTTAGTATTAGATAGGATTATAGGATCTTATCTATGCATTGCACAAGTATAGCTTAGCATTTCTTATGAGCTAGTTTGACTTATGTATTTACACTAATGTGCATGATGACTCTTAAATTTGATAAAGTGCATGGTCTCAACTAAAATGTCCTTTTTTGCATGTTTTCAAGTATTTTATGCATCGCTATCATACTTAGTGCAATCTTGTACTAACCCATAATTTCTATATTTTTCTACAAGTGTAGGGACCGGTTGTTGAGGTGTGTTGTCTTGTTGGTCAAAGCTTGGATTGATTGTCTCCAATCTTTTGGTTAGTCCTCATGATTCAAGGACGGAAGTTGTTCATTTCTAGTTTCTTTCTTACATTCTATTTTTAGACTATGTTGTAAAGGGTTGTGACCCTTATTGATACTCCGATTGTATTAGATGGTTTATTGAGACAATGTCTAGACTTCCATTTCCTTTTATAAAAGACTTCGATTGTAAATAATTTTTTTAATTCCGCATCATTTCTATTACTTATGTTTATGATATGCTAAGGTCTTGTATGAGACCCCTTCGGGGTCAAGTATGTTGTGCTACATCTTGGGGCTACCCTTGGGTTGTGACAGTTTGTTCGAAGGAAATATGGTTCACTTTGTATGTGTATTAACTGCCTGCAATTTAACAAGGTTACCATGAAGAACAAATCTCATCTTCAAAGGATAGATGATTTGTTTGATCAACTACAATAAGCAAATTATTTTTCTAAGATCGACCTCCGGTTAGGTTAATACCAATTGAGGGTAAAGGAAGCTAACATTCTGAAGCAGCTTTTCAGACTCGATATGGTCATTACAAGTTTTTGGTAATGTCCTTTGAATTGACTAATGCTCCGGGTGCATTTATGGATTTGATGAATAGAGTGTTTAGACAATACCGAGATATGTTTTTGAATGTGTTTATCGATAATTTGTTGATTTACTCAAGATGTGAGGATGAGCATACCAATCATTTAAGGATTGTGTTGCAAGTTCTCAAGGACCAACAACTCTTTGCAAAGTTTAGTAAATGTGAGTTTTTGTTAAGATCTGTGGCTTTTCTTGGTCACATTGTGTTTGGTAAGGGTCTTTAGGTAGGTCCTAAGAAGACGGATGCGGTTAAGTTGGCCTAGACCTCTATCCCCTTTGGATATTTGATGTTTCTTGGGTTTTGCGAGTTACTATAGAATGTTTGTTGAAGGGTTTTCTTCGATTGCCTCTCTATTAATAGCATTGACCCAAAAAAAGGTTAAGTTCATATGATTTCAAACGTGTGAGAAGAGTTTTCATGAGTTGAAATATAGACTTAACTCTGCTTCAGTGTTGACTTTACCTGAAGGATCCAATGGATTTGTGGTTTATTGTGATGCTTCAACGGTTGGACTAGGGTGTGTTCTTTTGCAAATTAGGAAATTTATTGCTTATGCTTCACTGTAACTTAAGATTCATGAAAAGAACTATCCTACCAATGATTTAGAATTGGTGGCGGTTGTTTTTGCCTTATAGATATGGAGACATTACTTATATGATGTTCATGCTGATGTCTTCACCGACCACAAAAGATTGCAATATGTGTTTAAGTAGAAAGATCTAAATCTTTGCCAAATGTGGTGGCTTGAGTTACTAAAGGATTATGACATGTTTGTTCTCTATCACCCCGACAAGGTGAATGTGGTGGAGAATGCTCTTAGTCGGTTATCTATGGGTAGTGTTGCTCATATTGAGGAAGGTAAGAAGGAACTAGCTAGAGATGTTCATAGATTAGCCCTAATGGGTGTTCAGTTGGTTGACTCTACCAAAGGCGGTTTTATGGTACATAATAAGGCAAGCAAGGTCTTTAACCGACTTTGGTTGAATTGAAGGAAGCGGTGCTTCAAAAGTCTATTGAGTCTTTCTCCCTAGGGGGAGATTGTGTACTTTGATACCAAGGTCATTTGTGTGTTCCCAATGTTGATGATTTGAGGGAGTAGATTCTATCAGAAGCTCATAGTTCACGATATTCCATTCACCCAGGAGCCACCAAGATGTACTGTGACTTGCGAGAAATCTATTGGTGGAATGGGATGAAGAATGATATAGCAGAATTTGTGGCAAAATGTCCTAATTGTCAACACGTAAAAGTTGAACATCGAAAGCCAGGAGGTTTATCCCAAGATAGTAGTATTCCTATTTGGAAGTGGGAAAATTTTAATATGGACTTCATTGACCCACTACATCATGACTCAATTTGGGTTATTGTGGATCGATTAATGAAATTGGCTTATTTCATTACCGCCAAGGTCTCTTATTTGGCGGAGGACTATGCTAAGTTTTACTTGAGGGACATGGTTAGGTTGCATGGAGTGCCCTTATCAATTATCTCCGATTATGGTACCCAATTCACCTATTAGTATTGAAAATATTTTCAAGAGGGTCTTGGTACTCGCATTAAGCTTAGTATGGCCTTTCATCTGCAAACCGATAGGCAAGCGAAGCATACTATCCAAACTTTGGGAAGATATGTTGATAGCTTGTGTAACTGACTTCAAGGGTAATTGAGATGATCATTTTTCTTTGATTGAGTTTGCGTATAACAATAACTATCATTCAAGCATTGGTATGACTCTATTTGAGGCTCTTTATGGTAGGAGGTGTAGATATCATATAGGTTTGTTTGAAGTGGGTGAAGTTTCTTTGATAAGTCCCAAGTTGGTATATGAGTCTATGCAAAAAGTTTGACTTATTAGAGAAAGGTTAAAAATAACTCTAAGTTGACAAAAGTCCTATGCCGATGTTAGAAGGAGAGACCTTGAGTTTGATGTTCATGATTGGGTCGACTTAAAAATCTCACCCATGAAGGGAGGAGTGATGAGGTTTGGAAAGAAAGGGAAGCTTAGTCCCTGTTATGTGGGCCCATACTAGATTTTGTGGCGTATTGGTAAAGTTACTTATGAGCTTGATTTGCCTAATGATTTGGCATCGGTGCATCCGATTTTCCATATCTCCTTGTTGAAGAATTTTGTGGGAGATCCGACATCCATTGTTCCCTGATGAGTCAGAGACTTGGAATCATTTAGGGCTTTATTTATATAGGTTTAGTGTCCTCAAATGGTTATTTTATGCCAACAACTTATGTAAAATCCTTGATTTCTAGGTATTTGGATTGAGGAACAAAGCTAGGATAGAAATGGGCAATAGAGACAACGCGAGCAAAAAAGAGAAGGGAACAACAAGCCTGATAATCGCCGATGTCAGGCGACTCGCCAAGTTACCACTCTACCACCGAAAGTTACAGAATGCTGAGGCTAGATTAGGGTTTCTTCGGGGAGCATCAGTTCCATTCGGCATGACGCCGATCGCATCAGGAATGGATGACCAGATTGCCAAAAGTACTGATGGAGATCCAGCTAAATGTTGATGGGAGAGAGGGAATGAAAAAAGGGTGCATCACGGAATCACTCGGTGATCTCGATCTAGCTCGCCTAAAGTTATAGTGGTTGGACTAAAAAGAGGTGAAAAATTAAGGCGAGACGAAGGAAAATCGGCGAGTTGCCGAATGGTCGGCGAAGCCCGACTTACTTCTCCAATTAATCCCAAATAGACACACATCAGATTTGCATAAATTGATTTTTGCAAGAGAATAAATTGATTTTTGCAAGAGAGAGAATTCATTCAGAATGGTGAGGAACAAAAGTTTGAGAGCAAAAACACTACCATTGCATATTTCAAGTGATTATAGCAAGGTTTGCCATTTAAACTTTGTAATAGAGAAGATTTTATTATATTTTTACTTTCGAATTTTGTTTACTCAGCTATGGAAAACATAGCAGGTATTGAATTTCATCTTTTCACTATGATTGGCTAAAGCCCTAACCTTGGGGGTTTGACAATGTGACTGGTTGTTGGAATTTACTAAATGGGTGTTATCGATTAGTGATTTTTGGTGTTAATCTGGAGAGGGTTTAAATTATTAAGGTGGTTTAACTTCCGTATTGTATATTTAGTGTGATCGATTTCAAAGTTTTGTACTTGCTCGAGATAGAAGTACAGAACCAACGCAATAATTTGGCATCCTTAGTAGTGGGTCATGAAGATTTCAGCTTGAGAAACTGGTCCAAGGGCCAGCCTTTGTATCCAGCTTGAGAGAGTGGATTTGATGAGAGTGTGGGCTATTCATATCATAGATCATGTTGAGGTTCGAGAGAATTCAACACAAATAAGGTAATTGATCGAGAAAAAGTTGCCTTACTTATAGTCCACTTTACCCACGGTGAATTAGGATTATCGGTAATGAGATACACCCATTAAGTTGAATTTAACAATTAGTTAGTCAATCCCCCAAGTGTTTTCTAGTTATCTGATTGTTTCTTGTTGATAATTTGAAGTGGGTTGGTAACAACATCCTAAAATTTGACTGTTAAACTCTTAGTGTTGTGTTACTCAACTGCAAAGATTATTGTCATACTTTCAAACTTGAATTCAAAGAAATCTACTCCCTATGGGATCAACCCTAACTCAGTTGGTTGGGTTATATACTGCCTAACGATCGTCAACACTGAGAACTGGGTGAAGGGTCTTTGAAACGTTAATCAAAATGGCGCCGTTGCCGGTGAGTAGCATTACTTAGAGTTCTTTAGTCGAAGTTTTGACTTATGTATTCTTTTGTTGTAGTTGAATCGGCTTAGACTGAATTTCGTAGTGTTGGTTGGACTAAATAGTAACGAAAATGAGTGATGAAAAGGTGAATGGTAGCCAAGCATATCATCGAGATGGTATTGATGATACAAATAGTGTTTACAACCCGTCTCAACCTAGTGAGATGGGTGCAATTCGCTTACCGCAAACTGATGGGAATGAAATATTTGAGGTCACTAGCACAACTCTTCATCTCCTCCAAATGAGGGGATTCTAAGGAGGGATAGAACATGAAGACCCACATGAGTATGTAAGAAACTTCATAGAGGTGTGCAACCCGTTTTCATTCAAGAATGTGTCACAATAGTCAATCCAGCTTAGGTTATTTCCGCTATCTTTGACGGGGGAGGCTAGCAAGTCGTTCGCTGAGCTGCAAAACAATTCCATCACATCATGGGAGGAGCTGATTATAGCATTCAATGCAAAATTCGTTCACCCATCAAGGATGATGAAACTTAGATATGACATTCAAGGTTTCAAGTGATGGGAGGGTGAACCCATCCATAAAACGTGGGCGAGGTTTAAGAAACTCTTACTTAAATTCCCAACTCACGGGCTACCAAACGATTTGCTACTCCATATTTTTACCAGAGTCTTGATTCGGTTAATAAAGGAGTAGCTGATCAATTGGTAGGAGGAGGAATAATGTTGCAATCATTTGAGGTGGCTTCATTTCTTCTTGATGACATGATGAAAATAAATCAAGCTTGGTACACTTAAGAGGATCGAGTCTCTCTTTTTTTGTTTTAGAATGACACAAGAACAACTTGATAAGTAAAGAGAAAGGGATGAAAACATCAAGAAGATGTTGACCCAAATGGAGCTATTACAAGAGCATATGATGGAGAATGTCGGAAAGCCCAAGGGGAAATGTGGAGTGTTTAGACTTGAGGAGGGTTCTTCCTCAGGTTATTCAAATCCGGGGGAAAATGGAGTTATTCGTAAGTCTTTCTCAATTTGTTTTCATACCTAATTACTGATTGTTTACATGAAAGCATAAGTGGCTAAATACCACGACTAGGGTTGTGGTATCTATGACGATATTCTAGTTGCGATTCCGTAAAATGAGTATAAGGCAGTCTGTTTGTACAACCTGTAGTTTTTAGCTTTCAATATCATTTTATTCTAGTGAGTGCACGCATTAGATGAGCATGTATCTAGTATTTGTTCGGAAGAAAAATACCAGTTAGGATAAAGTTGAATTACGTTAACAAATTGGAGTTAAAGCTTGAGTTCGAGAGGAAAAATCTTTAACACCATATCATTTCAAGCGAGGTTCAATGTTAGTAACACTCTAAGGTTGAGACAACATAAGTGATCATTATCTGATTAGGCTGAGAAGCGTTAGATAAATTTAACTCGCAAGGTTTTTGTAAACATTGATTTGTCTGACACTCAAATTACGAGAGAACACTAGAACTAATGTTATGGTGAACACAATCCTGGTTTCTCTTAATTAATTGAATCAATTTTACAACGAAATAGTTTGTTACTCTTGAGCCTGGATTTTGACTGCAAGTTTTGGTAATTATAACAATTCAACCATTCCCAATTTACTATTTGTTGGTATTTTCGAGGGAAAACATCATGAGGTTACCAGTGATGCTACGATGGAAGATCCAGCTTCTCGAGAAAGAGTTTTAGGCTGGATTGAGAAGAAGATTTCCATAAATGGGGAAAATGAAGTTTGGGTCACCATAACTCCAACACTCATCACTAAAGCTTCGTTGTCTTTTCCGGCCAAGGTTTGGTAGGCTGTCATCCGATCACAATTGCCACCGACAGCTAATGATAATACTTTGTCACCTTCCCTAGCCTCGTTGGTAGCCTGTCTTATGGTTGGTTAGCCGGTCAATGCGGGATGGATAATAGCAATCGAGATGAGAGATAGGGCACTAAATGAGAGAGATGTACTTCCTTTTCCCTGTCAGATAG
Source organism: Solanum chiquidenum (assembly GCA_029582725.1). Lineage (NCBI taxonomy): Eukaryota > Viridiplantae > Streptophyta > Magnoliopsida > Solanales > Solanaceae > Solanum > Solanum chiquidenum. The sequence goes on along the minus strand of JAJOOS010079987.1, from coordinate 40,462 downwards.
GGAAATTATGTTATGGAGCAAATATTCCTCCGAACAGCCTCGTTGACAGATAGGGTGAGGCATTCAGACTAACCCAGGTTTCTAAAATGAAGGATGTCGCGAACCATCTCTTTGGCATGAAGTCTTCCATTGTGAGTACTTTAGCTATTGTTCTACATGTCCAAATTGATATCCCACATGCAGATAGAGGTCTAGAACATGGAGAGTCATCACAGCCTTCCATAGAGGCACCAGCACCTCCAGTTTTGGCCTCCCAAGCTCCAGGTACCTTTGTCACTATCCCTATGCTTTTTCTTGAGAAATTAGTTGCAGATCAGCGCTATACCAGGACATTGGTAGACCATATTGTGTTCTGAATGCCTCAGCTGATAGAGATGAAGGTGTTAGCTGTGAAAAATGAGATCAAAAATGAGATGAGGATGGAACTATCGGTCTTAAAGGACAGAATGGATGGTTTGGAGAACCTTGTTCAGGATCGATTCCAGGCTTCTAATTTAGCAGATACTGAAGAGTTCATATCCCAGTTGGCCGAGATGCGCACTCAAATTGCTAAGCTGGCTGAAAAGCCAGTACAGGTGCCCACTTCAGTCATGCCAGAGTCGTTGATGCAAATGTTAAATCAGGCACCCTCCACTCAATCAATTGATGATCTTTGGGGAAAACCCCCCACGAGTAAGTCCGGCAAGAGAAAACACAAAGCTGGAGAACTTGATGGGGAGACCCCTACTGACCCGGCCAGAGAGGCAAGAAGGCAAGAAAAGAGAGCTCGTCGAGCATCAAGGAGTGAAGCTTGGGAAAAGGAAGCCCTTGAACAGCAACATCACGATGCAGCCTTTGTTGGAGCTTCTGGTAGTGGAGCACCCGCTCCGCCTAGTGAGGACCGAACTGCTCAGGTCCCGAGTTCTGAGAATGCACCCATTGATAAGGGTTCCAATGTTGATCCGATGACCGGCGCCTAGAGCGCCATAGGTATGACCCCTCTTTATAGCCTGTGTGTTGTATTTTTCTATATCGACTTTGAGGGCAAAGTCCATTTTATTTGGGAAGGGGGTGGTGAGTAACATGCCATAGCTGTTAGAAAAATGGAGGTTGTCTCTATGTATTACTGTTTTGGGTGTTTTGTGTGTTGAGTTGTGCAGCAACTAATCTGTGAAAATTGAGGACCTTAAACTAAATTTGACTGTTAGTATCTTTAGATGACATCTTAGATACCAATATGTTGAACATGGCTAATTTGATCAATTAATTGGTGAACCAAGAAACTAAAAAAATGCAATCATGTGTAGTGTGTGTAAGTTTTGATTAAAGTCTAACACTAGGAGCATAAACTAGAACTTGCCTAAGTAGTCTTGCTTGAATCTGAGAATAAACGGATAGGAAAGGATCAGTAGGCCATTTTTGTTAAACCAGTAAAAAAGCAAAAATAAAAGAACCGAATGAAAAGCATATCAATTGAACCCAATTTGAGACTTAAATTAGTGTTTGTTCTTACCCAACATGTATCACATCATTGGTTCTCCGAAGGTACGATATCTCAACTCAGGCCAAAAGCCTAAGTCGAGGATGACTGCAATTCGAACGGAATAGAAAAAGAGGAAAAGAAAGTTCAACCAGTGAGCTAAGTGCATATCAAAATTGCATATAAAAAAAGGAACAGAAAAAGAAGAAGAGAAAAAGAAAAAGAAAATAATAGCTACTGCATCAGATTGAAATAAAGAAAAAGAGGGAATCACTCAGAAAAGAGTATGTGAAAATGAAACTTTGGAAAACCAAGGGATTAGTCACTGACGAAACCAAATATCCATTCCCTAGCCTCGAGTCTATGTTACAAGCCAATAAAGTCCTACAGTGATCCTATTCCGGGTGTTTGAAAGATAAAGCGTAGAAATCATTGGCAAGCCTATGGTAGTTTGTTGTTAGTGTTAGAAGTTCATTGAAAGCGTGAGCGTAGTACTCAGTCCCTACCATTATGAGCGAGGGACTTCTTTGGTGTGAGGACATAGTGGTTGCTTTTGAAAGTAGATTGTGTGAGCTGAAATTTCGCAGATATAAGCATGATCGACTGTGAGTAATGATATGTCATGTATTGATCCTTATATGTTAGATTCAGAGGTTTGGGATACAAATTGTGCTTGAAATAGATTCTGCATAGTGTCAAAAGTTGTAGATAATTTGAGGGGTGTTTATACTGATGTTTCATCACTTGAGGACAAGTAATGGTTCTAAGTTGAGGGTGTTGATGTGCCCCAAAATGTTGGTACATTTGATGCGTGAAAACTAAGGATTAATACTAGAATCAAGTGTATTTAAGTGGATATAATGTGTTTGGTAGTGTTTGTACATGTGAAACAAATGGAAGTGAAAGAAGATGGCAAAGATGAAAAATAAGTGAAACTACAAGTACAGACAACGAGCGATCTTATGGGTCGTGTTCATCACTACGGATGGTGGTGCAGACCGTGGTAATGAACCAGTGAAGGGGAAAAGAAGTTACAATTGATCGTGGCCAAGTTAGGACCACGGGTACCTATACGAGCCATGGTCGTCATCACGATCCGTGGAGTTTATCATGAAGTGGATCCAGTTTTGAAAGTGATGAAAGTTGGAATGCAGTCTAGCCCAAGTGAAGACCCCGGAAAGCCTCAGGACCATGGTCCTCAGTACGGTCTGTCTTGGTGATCTTGAAGAGTTTCCAGGGTCAAGTGTTGAAGACCCAACTTTGGAGAGTCTCAAAGGAAAGAACACGGAGGGCTTCACGGACCGTGAACCCCCTGACGGGTCGTGAAAGTGGCCGTGGAAGGGCCCGACAGTTCAGTCCTAGTTCGATTAGAGACTCTTTTTAAACAGTCCATTTTGAATTACTTTAGGTCATTTTTGGATTATTTTTTATTATCTGACGTTTTGACGACGAAGAAGAGAGTATTACTCTTAGCTTTCGATATTTGGATTTTTGGATTATTGTTATCAGTTGGAAATTTTAATTTAGACTATCAAATTATCAAAGTGGTTATTGATTTGCTAATTATTTTCAGAAGTCTTTCTCAATATGTTTTCATCCCTAATTACTGATTGTTTACGTAAAAGAATGAGTGGCTCAATACCACGACTGGGGCTGTGGGATCTATGACGATATTTTAGTTGCGATTTTGTAAAACGAGGAAAAGGCAGTCTGTTTGTACAACCTGTAGTTTTTAGCTTTCAATATCATTTTAGTCTAGTGAGTGCACGCATTAGACGAGCGTGTATCTGGTATTTGTTCGAGAGAAAAATACCATTTAGGAAAAAGCTGAATTACGTTAACAAATTGAATTTAAAGCTTGAGTTCGAGAGGAAAAATCTTTAACACCATATCATTTCAAGCGAGGTTCAATGTTAGTAACACTCCAAGGTCGAGAGAACATGAGTGATAATTATCTTATTAGGCTAAGAAGCATTAGATAAATTTAACTCGCAAGGTTTCTGTAAACACTGATTTGCCTAACACTCAAATTACGTGAGAAAACTAGAACTAATGTTATGCTGAACACAATCCTGATTTCTCTTAAATAATTGAATCAATCTTACAACGAAATAGTTTGTTAGTCTTGAGTCTGGATTTTGACTGCAAGTTTTGGTAATTATAACAATTCAACAATACCCAATTTACTTTCCGTTGTTATTTGTGTAGGAGATAATAACAACATTCGAATAAACGTGACAGTGAAACCATATCTGTAAAGAAATTCTTTATGGGATCGACCTCAACTCTAGTTGAGTTCTGTAAATTGACATCGACCATTTACACTTTTTATTTGAAGTGTAAGTTTGGACGTATCATTGCACTTCCAAACAATGACGGGAAATTTTTTGTTCAATTCCTGAAACGCTACATCTTTGCTAGATTTGGTACTCCGTGGGCTATTATTAGTGATGTGGGATCTCACTTTTGCAACAAGTGGTTCTCAGCCGCATTGAGTAAGAACGGAGTTAAACACAAAGTAACAACTCTGTATCATCCCCAAACAAATGCCCAAGTTGAAGTGTCAAACCGGGAGATCAAAAGGATCTTGGCCAAGACAGTGAATTCTAATAGGACTGATTGGTCTCAAAAGCTTGATGACACGCTATGGGCGTATCGTACCGCATACAAAACACCGATCCATATGTCTTTGTATCATCTAGTTTTCGATAAATCTTGTCATCTACAAGTCAAATTGGAACACAAAGCATTATGGGCATTGAAAGCTCTAAATCAGGATTGGACGAAGACTTCAAAGGAGAGAGTGGAGCAGTAAAATGAGTTGGATGAATTCAGGTTCAAGGCTTACTAAAGTTCATCCATTTACAACGAAAAGATGAAGAAATAGCATGATTCTAAAATCCTTAAAAGGGAGTTCAGAGTGGGAGACTGGGTGTTACTATATAAATTTCGACTTCGACTCTTTCTGGGAAAGCTCAAGTCCAAATGGTCAGTGTCGTTTAGAGTGACACGAGTATTCACAAATAGGTCCATCAAAGTTGAAGGTCAAGAAGGACCTGCATTCAAGGTGAATGGGAAACACTTGAAGTTATACTTTGGCGAGTGCTAGAGATTCTCTGATTGAGGTGGTGTACCTGGAAGATGCTTGAGAGCATTTCCCCATCGTGCCACGATGTTAACTAAGGCGCTTCTTGGGAGGCAACCCAAGTGTTAGTGTTTTAAATAATGTGTGTTGATTTTGCAGGTGCAATATATTGTGCGAGAAAAAGATACTATTGGTCGATCGCTGAATTCGTTCAGCGAGCACGACATAGTCCGCCTTAGCGACTTTAAAAATGGAGTTGAGATACTGTAACATTCGGTGGTAGACCTTCATCACTCGGAGAATTGCCAATGTGCTTAGGTGACCCAATTTTTCCCGCCCTTTTACTTCAGCGTTGATAGCTTAACCCAATAATTGTTCGGCGATGTTACAAGACCATTATGTGAAGCACCGGCCTGTTCGGCGATTTCCTTCATCTCCGCCGATTTTCCTTTTCTGAGAGTGTCGCACACTGGAACTAAGGGCGATATTCGGACCATTGGGCGCACCGTCGAAGCATTCGGCGACTGTTTCATTTTCTAGACAACCGGGCTCTTAGTGAAGATTCCTCGTCACCTTGCTCTGCATGTTTACATAGTAGAATTTTATCTCTATTTTTTAGCTTTTATTTTTATTCTGATTTTATTTGTGGGAGTGTCCATTCTCTACTCACATTGAGGACAATGTTGAATGTTTTTTATGGAGGGGTGTGCTTAGTGAGTTCCTTTGTGTGCTTAGTGAGTTTCTTTGTGTGCTTGAACCCTTCTAAAAAAAATTGCCACCTCTTGTGTGTTTAATTGTGGCTGTTGATGTTTAAGGACGTAATCAAGTGACACTATTTCGGTTCAAGTGCCACACGATCGCATGTACTGATATAACCCAACCAAGGATTGGGATCGTTCCCATTGGGAGTGGTTTTGAGAACTAATAGAAAATTAAAATATAGTTCTAATTAGTCATAGCTATAGATATTAATGATTAAAAACATACTAAATCTAAGGGGTGATGCAACCGTCAATTATCAATGGGGGTTTGTATTAATTAACAACTAAAAATATCAAAAATATAAGGAAATGAGATATGGAGACGGGATTCTTGGGATGTGATAGGAATACGGGATAAACTAGACTATCGGGTACATGCTTGTGATGGTAAATTGTTGAACATTTTTTACTAGGCTAGACTATAGTGGGGGTAAATTCTCTCTCGAGAAACTTACCCCAAATCAACTCGGTTTCTCTCGAACACCGAGTTGTCGCATTAAGCACAACCTCAGCCTTAGCCCATTCACGCTCTCGAGCTGAATGTGTGGGAAAACGATTAGGATTCATTCTCTCGAGCTGAATGTGTGGGAAAACTATTAGGATTCACTGTCTCGAGCTGAACCCATGTCGACCCAATACCACCGGCTATCAATTTAGTAGTCTTAGTTTTACGACCTCTCTTTCGAGCAAGCAAAAAAAACTAAGATGAAATCGTATTTGCAACTACAATCCCATTAACTTCACACACAACTACTAAATGAAATCACATTTAAACAAAAAATAAACCATCAACAAGCAAGACCCAACAGATAATCTAACCCATATTAACAAAATCACACCCTAAGAATTGGGGTTTTAGCTAGACATCTAAAAGAGGTAAAAATCAATACCAATATTAGTTTCCATCAACTAGGTATGAAGAATTAAGTCTTAAAACACGTCAAGAGTGAAGAATCTTCAAAACCCATATCCAATTTCTTGGAGTTAAAACCTGTTGAATCTTCAAGGTCTTAGAACAAAGTCTCCAAAACCCTCTAAAACTTGAAACTGAAAATATTCCAAGTCTGAATAATAATTGTCCATGACTTCCTTCTAAGTTAACAATTTAAACAAGTATTTATAGTGTTTGAAAATTTGTGCTGAAACGGATCACTCGGCGCAGTTAGTTGGGATCGCCGATTATTTGGTCGATTTCATCGCCTTCTTGCTTTAGCCTTCAGCATCTTTGCGCTTCAAGTCGTTGGGCGATATAGTACTGCTTTGCGAAACTACTCGACGACATGCCGACTGCTCCATTTCATTGCCAAATTGATCTTTCCCTTCAGGGCTCAGCACACTGGAACAAAAGGTGATCTCTAGGCCGATCGGTGACTCACCAACTGGGCTCGGCGATCTTCAGGCCTTCCTTTCTTCGTTCTTTTCAGTCGCCTTGTTCCTTCTTGCCAAGTAGTGTCCATGCTTTTCCTCAAACTCTAAATACCTGAAACTTAAGGGTTTTCATCAGATATTGAGACAAAATATGCATTAGAGGACACTAATTCTATCAAAATATGCCCTAAATGAGTCCAATTTGTGGACTCATCAACACCCCCAACTTAAATTTTGCTTGTCCTCAAGTAAAACTCTAGTTCAGCTATTCAAAAAGGATGTCTCAACCAGTGCTACACAAGACTCGATAATGAATGTACACAACAGACTCAATTTACTCAAGCAAGGATCAATTGTGTACCCAAAGATTCAAGTTGTGACACCATTACCAAAGATTATCAATCTCGCAATACTTCCTTCAAATGCAAGTTCAAGCTTAACAAAAGTATTCGAATGCCCTCACACAAAAGATGATTCCATTTCCACACACAAAGTTTAATCATATAAAGCTTCGGAATCAAATGCAACGCTCACACTCAAAAAAAGGAATACTATGCATGCTTTCACCCATAGGTTTACCCATATTTTCCAATCGACATTTGTTTCAGCTCACTCAAGATAAAAAAAGGTTTTTACACAGCTTGTAATGAGGCTGAGTGCAAAGGTATGGTCATTTAGGCTCAGTGACTTTCATCCTCATGAAATGTGGTTCTCACAACACTCTCTTTCCTCTTCTTTCATCAATTTCGTTAGTGTTCATAAGTCATCCCATTATTCACTCTCTATGGATTGTTCGGGAACCCCATTTCTTTTGTATTTTATTCCACAACTTTTCTTTTTCATTCTTTTCTTCTCTTTTTATCTTCTTCTTTTTTTCCTGTATGGAGGGGTTCCATTTTTCTCAACACTATGGGTAAAAGGAGACTTTCCTTGCACTTATTGACTAGCCCTTATATTTTCACCACACCCCCAACTTACTCTTTTGGCCTATGTTGGCTATTCAATCAACCACAAATCAAGAGGATTAAGGGTAGTGGGTTAAGAGAGGTCTAGTTTTCATCAAGTTTCTTCCAAATAAAGATAAGGCGCAAGGGGTGTTCAAAAGAGGTTCACATACTAACGAGGTAGGCCACAAAAGAGGTATATGTCAAATTGGCTCACACTCTTTGAAGTTGCCTAAGATCATATCAAGAGATAGCCTTACTTAGTCGACCGGACCAACGGGGAAAATTCTAGGTGTTATCATGCATGGTTCACAATAAGCTCATCACACAAGGCGTCAAAACTAAAGTCAAATAAGACTCCACACTTTCGCTAGTGTGTAACGTTCATCGCAAGAGAATCAATTTGATAATTGGCTAGTCACAACGAGATGCAAGGAGTTCACATATTGTCTATGCAACTTCAATTGGTCTCATCATAGCCGTACATTCATGTTCGTTCAATTATGAACACTATTCAAGTCATCGGTATTGATCGAAACCGAGACTCAAATTTGCCAAATAAAAAACCACATTCAAGAGGTGGCAAATTTTTTTGGAAGGGTCAAAATCATTTACAATTTTAAAACACGGAGCTACAAGCTCAAGCCTTCCTTAAAAAGAAGTGTATAGCATAATTATAGATTTCAACCCAAAAATAACAAAACAAATATGCCCAAAGGTGGGCCTCACCCCACCACAAACAAAAATCATTTGTCCTCAAATGCAAATAACATAAAATCCAAAAGTAAAAATAAAGTAAGATAGAGAAGGAGGTAAATAGGGGATCATGTCTATGCAGTCTCTCCATCTGTTGGGGCTTTAGTGCCTAGTGTATCAATCTGGACTTGGGCTTCAGTGCTCGGAGTAACCTCAGAAGAAATAGCAGTGCCAGATCCACTAGGATCTGCTGTGGACGTCTCAGTCGGTGATGTCTGGATCACCGGCTGCACAATCATCTCCACCATATCTGGTAAATCTCTAAATATGCTCTCCTCTCGGCTCTCTATCATCTCATCATCATGCACAGCCATCTGCTCCTCGTCGGTCTCTGCATCCGACTCTTTATCTGCTATGCCATCCTTTTGTACTTCTCTGGTGGTAGCCGGAGCAATCATTGAAGTCTCTGGGGTATCTTCATCATCATCAGCCCCTATTAATGAATTGAAGTTCGTAGACTTTAGATAGTCTACATCCTTCCTCAGATCTGCTACTTCAGCTTTTAAAGTTGTCACTTCAGAGGCCTCCCCCTGTTTGCTCTCACAAGCTATGACTCTCACAGTCAACTCATCAACATAAGTTTGTAGGGGGGGTGAGTGCAGCAAGTATGGCTCTCTCGATTATCACAGGGATGGATCTCTTGAGTCAAGTTTCCCGCATATCGGCTGATTGGGCCAAATTCCCCATATTTAGGATCATGGCCTAAGTAATCCTGATAGGTTGGGAGGAGGAGGAAACACCTGGGGCCTATGAAGAAGAGGAAGGACCGGATGTACCTGAAGGTCCAGAGGTCGGAGTAGGCGAAGATGCCTCTGCAGGTAACGATTCAACATCTACATCTGAAGAAATGTCTACCAGAGTTGCTCTCCTTTTATCCACCTCCTCTCGTCTGTACTCGGCCTCAATATAGCATATGTTAGTAGAGGATGAAGGGGTGACCTCAATATCTATCATAGTTTCCAAAGATACTCTAGCACGCCGGCATATCTCACTGGGAATGGCAGAGAAGTTTGTTTCTATTTGCCTCTCATGGCCATCTCTTGTGAAATCAGTAGTCCCAGGTCGATGCGCCTCCTAGACATGATAGAACCAAAGCAAGCTACTTTTGGATGGCGCAAAATGGACTCATTCTGGGATGGTATTATGGTGCTGCTGATAAAGCCAAACCAGAACCTAGCAGCAATGCTCAAGTACATCTTCTCAATAGGGGCCCCTACATTCATCCACCTCGAGGTGGTGTCAGAAATCGGAGGATCCAACCAACCCTTCAAGTCATCCAGGGACTGAGCAATGGGCAACCCCTCGTAAGGAAGTGCAGAGTGCAGCGGTCTATTCAAAACGGTGTTAATATATTCACTAACGCATCCAACGTCCTTCCCTCTGACCATGACCGACTTCATCGGTCTAAATTCGCTCGCCTTTTTCTTGCTCTTAGGCACCAACTCCACATAAGTTGTATAGCGTTGAATAGGTTTTCGACCCAAAAAGCTCCATAGAGTTGTCGTATGCGGTTACTACGAGGCCCACGACTTTCTTGATCGCCTCATTTGGGTTCTCGGACCCAAGTAAGAATGTAAGGGCCTCGGGGACTGGTGATCTGCTCAAACTCATGGTAGTGGAGGGTCTCACTCACTTCTGAATACTTCATGTCTAACCCTTCTGTTGAAAGTAGCTTTTCATCAATGATGGTTCGTAAACCATCACATTTTAATCTTTTATGGAGCCTAGGAGGAGGGACGATATGAGGCATGGGGATCACAGGAGGTGCTTGAGATGGCACTGAGTCGGTTCCTGGAGGAATGGCATCTGAAGGGACTCTCATGGATGCGGTTTAAGATCTTGCCAGGATCTCATCCCTTCGGGAAATCAACGGTTGCTCGTCTTCAAGTTCAGACAACTCAGCCTGGTTGTCAGTGGCTCCTTTCTTAGCTATCTGCTTCTTTCTTTTGCCTTTGTCTCCCGGCGGGAGTTCTTGCCTTCTCTTCTTTGGAGGACCTGATCCCCATTCGTTTATAGTGATGCCCCGTGCTTTATTTTGTGGTGGCGTGGTTAGATTAGTCCAAACCATATCTGCAAAACATTAAAGATAGGTTAAATAATAATCACACTGAAGCACAAAAAATTGACTTAAGACAGACTCGCCAATCTAGTCGGCGAGTCACTGAACCTCTTTGGCGAGCTAGATCGGGATCGCCGAATGGATTGGTTCAAAAATTATTGCAAGTCGGCGATGGGAAGGCCCTTTCGGCAAATTGCCAACTACTTTCGACGATCAAAGGTTTGTCCGCCGAAAGTTACAGTGCAGAAAAGGGTTTAGGGGTGCAGATAAAGGGTGATCAAGAATACTTTCGGCAAGTCACCGAGTGTTTTTGGCGACCTCACGCTTCTCGCCGAAAGTTACAGAATCAAACAACACATATAACATGAAATTTAAGGTGATAAAGGGTGATTTGGCGAACCGTCGAGTGGTTCGATGAGCTCGACCCATCTCGCCAAACGGCCCAACGTGCCTATTTTCAATCCACCTTCTCGAATTCAACCCCGCAACCCCCGAAAAAAAAATCAAAACATGCAATAACTAAATTAGGCTCAGACCCATAGCACCCATTACCCCAGAATACTCAGACTTCTTCCGGTTTTGCCAAATTTGGCCATTTGACGACAATTGCCTTTTAGAAGGGTGTCACCCATTCTATCATTGACCAATATACTTCAATTAGCACAAATACGGGTTACTTAGACTTCACCCAACCAATCTAAACAACACGCAAGCACAACCTCATAAAATTGCATTCATCTAAATCATCTAAAAGCACAAATTCACAGATATTTGATGATCAAAACAATATGAGCAAGATTATTAACTTAAAATTTATATCTAAACAATCTAATCCTATCAGAGAGGCCCAGCACACGACAAGACGATATGATCATTGGAAATGAGTACAAAATTTTTGAAAGTAAACTCGGGATTCGGAAACCAACCTTAGATGCCGATTACAATATGTTTGAAATGTTAGGCAGCAGAGAAATCCTAGTTTCAAGCACCAATCAACAACCAAAATACTTATTGAAAGCAAGAATATTGAAAATACTAACTTGGTGTGAGTTTGTGAAGCTTAAAAGCGAGGGAAAGTGAGGAGTATGAAACTTTAAAACCTTTGGCCATATATAACCTCCCAGTTTGCGTCCATTCGGCGATGTTAGTCACATCTGCCGATCCACTCAGCGACGCGCCAAATGGTCACTTACCCCGCCGATTTCTACAGGACCTTCATTTTCTTGGGGGTTAAGATGGTGGTCTAAATCGTGGTCGGTGATTCACTGAATGGACTTTTAGTTCGCCAAACATAATTTCCACACACTCTCCACACTTTGATCTGCACAATCAACATATCATTATTTCTAAAACAAAAACAAAGCATTTAATACCTTGGGTTGCCTCCCAAGAAGCGCCTTATTTAACGTTGTGGCCCGACGCAAGTCTTTCCTCACTCTCCATCATTGGGGTTGGCCCTATTGTTACCAGGTAACCCACATAGTTCATTTGAGTGGAGAGGAGGTACTGCATAACTCATGAGTGTCCTACTCAGATGGATAGATATAGAATGAGAGCCAATCATCTGATTCAACACTTCAATATTCTCCTTCATCTCTTCCAGCACTCGATCTTGTTCGGTGATCTTTTGGAGAATTACTTGTAGTGTGTCCTCGACACTATTGTTCTTCCTGTTTCTAGACCTTTTCCTCTCATGAGGGGGTATGTACCTCTCTTAACTTTTGCACTGGTCTTCCACGTCTGATATTTTGGTGGCCAAATCATTCAGCTGAGTTACCAGTGCGGTTAATTTGAAGTCCCTCTTGACTTCTTGATTCGTCTCAGCCAATTTTCTACCTTTTCCCTCATCCGTGCTCACGGTATCTGTCTACAATAACAACTCAAAGAAAAACAAAACTAGAAATAAAGTTAGTAAACTACGACTGACAAGAACAAAAGAATTTTACTAAACTAAGAATTCTCAAATAACCACTCCCCAGCAACGGCGCCATTTTGATGTTTAAGGCCGTAATCAATTGACACTATTTTGGTTTAAGTGCCATACGATCGCATGTAGTGATATAACCCAACCAAGGGTTGGGATCGTTCCCACATGAGTGTTTTTGAGAAATAATAAAAAAGTTAAATCTAGTAATAATTAGTCATAGCTATAGATATTAACGATTAAAAACATACTAAATCTAAGGGGTGATGCAACCGTTAATTATCAATGGGGGATTTGTATTAATTAACAACTAAAAATAGCAAAAATATAAGGAAATGAGATATGGAGACAAGATTCTTGGGATGTGATAGGAATACGGGATAAACTAGACTATCGAGTACATGTTTTTGATGGTAAATTGTTGAACATTTGTGACTAGGCTAGACTATAGTGGGGGTAAATTCTCTCTCGAGCAACTTACCCCGAATCAACTCGGTTTCTCTTGAACACCGAGTTGCTGCACTAAGCATAGCTTCCACCTTAGCCCATTCACTCTCTCGAGCTGAATGTGTGGGAAAAGGACTAGGATTCACTCTCTCAAGCTAAACCCATATCGACCCAATACCACCGGCTATCAATTTAGTAGTCTTAGTTTTACGACCTCTCTTGAGCAAGCCAAAAACATTAAGATGAAATCGTATTTGCAACTACAATCCCATTAAGTTCATACACAACTACTAAATGAAATCACATTTAAACAACAAATAAACCATCAACAAGCAAGACCCATTAGATAATCTAACCCATATTCACAAAATCACACCCCAAGAATTGTGGTTGTAGCTAGACATGTAAAAGAGGTAAAAAAAAACAATACCAATATTAGTTTCAATCAACTGGGTATGAAGAATTAAGTCTTAAAACACGTCAAAAGTGAAGAATCTTCGAGACCCACGTCCAATATTTTGTAGTTGAAACCCTTTGAATCTTTAAGGTCTTAGAACAAAGTCTCCAAAACCCTCTAAAACTTGAAAATAAAAATATTCTAAGTCTGAATAATAATTGTCTATAAATCCCTTCTAAGTTAACAATTTAAACAAATATTTATAGTGTTTGAAAATTTGTGTTGCAACGGATCACTCGGTGTAGTTAGTCGGGATCACCGATACACTCGGCGATCCACCTTTTGGTCGATTTCATCGCCTTCTTGTTTTATCCTTTAGCATCTTTGCGCTTCGAGTCATTGGGCGATATAGTACTGCTTCACGAAACTACTCGGTAACACACTGACTGCTTCATTTCATCGCCAACATGACATTGATATTTCCCTTCAAGGCTCAGCACACTGGAACAAAAGGCGATCTCCAGGCCAATCGTCGACTCACCAACTGGGCTCGGCGATCTTCAGGCCTTGATTTCTTAGTTATTTTCAGCCGCCTTATTCCCTCTTGCCAAGTAGTGTCCATGCTTTGCCTCAAACTCCAAATACCTTAAACTTAAGGGTTTTCATCAGATATTGAGACAAAATATGCATTTGAGGACACTAATTCTATCAAAATATATCCGTAAATGAGTCCAATTTGTGGAATCATCAGCTGTTCTTATGCAAATTTGAATATCATTTATGATCAATATCGATGACTTGAATGGTGTTCTCAATCGAACAATAATGAATGTGCGGCTACGATGAGGCCAAATGAAGTTGCGTAGACAATAAGTGAACTTTTGCATCTCATTGTGACTAGCAGATTATCAAAGTGAGTCTCTTGTGATGAGCATTGCACACTAGCGAAAGTGTGGAGTCTTGTTTGATATTGGTGTCAATGCCTTGTGTGATGACACCTACAATTTGCCCCGTTGGTCCGGTTGAATAAGTGATGCTATCTCTTGAAATGATCTTAGGAAATAATTTTAAAGAGTGAAACAATTTGACATTATAACCCTTTTTTGTGGCCTACCTTGTGAGTGTGTGAACTTTGCTTGAGCACCCTTTAAGCCTTAGCCTTTTATTGGAAGAAACTTGATGCACATGAGACCTCTTTTTAACGCTTCACCCATAATCCTCATGAAGTGTGGTTTTTTTGAATAGCCAACTTAGGCCAAAAGCCTAAGTTGGGGGTGTGGTGAAAAGAGAAGGTAAATCAAGAAATGCAAAGAAGTCCCCCTTGACCCATGGTTTTGAGAAAGATGGAACCCCTCCATTCAAAAAAAATGAAAAATAAAATGAATGAAAAAGTTGCGGGATAAAGTTGTGAAAAGTGCAAAACAAATGGGGTGTCCGGTATTCCATGGAAAGTGAATGATGAGGTGAATTGTGAACATGAATGAGAATGATAAAGAAAAGGAAAGGAAGTGTTGTTCACACCACATTTCGTGAGGATAGCAGACACTGAGCCTAAATGACCATACCTTTGCACTCATCCTCGTTACAAGCTTTGAAAAGACCTTTTTTATCTTGAGTGAGCTAAAGCAAGTGTTGATTGGAAAATAAGGGCAAACCTATGGGTGGAGTCATGCATGTGTTCATCTTTGTGAGTGTGAGAGTTGTTTGTGATTCTGGAGCTATAAATTGTTGAAAAATTGTGTGTGAATATGGAATCATCTTTGTGTGAGGGTATTTGAGTACCTTTGTTGAGCTTGAACTTGAATTTGAAGCAAGTATTGTGAACATGAGATTCTTTGATAATGAGGAGTCACAACTTCAATCTTTCAGTGCACAATTGATCCTTGCAAAAGTAAATTGAGTCTTGTTGTGTGCATTCATGATTGATTCTTGTATAGCACTGTTTGAGACATCTTTTTTGAAGTGCTGAACTTGAGTTTACTTGAGGACAAGCAAAATTTTAAGTTGGGGGTGTTGATGAGTCCGAGACTTAGACTTAATTAGGGCGTTATTTGTATAGGTTTAGTGTCTTCAAATGCTTATTTTGTGCTAACAATTGATGTAAAATCCTTGATTTCTAGGTATTTTATTTGAGGAACAAACCTAGGACAGAAATGGACGATAGAGACAACGTGAGCGAAAAAGAGAAGGGAAAAACAAGCTTGATGATCGCCGATGTCACTCGGTGACTCGCCAAGATGTCACTCTACCGCCAAAAGTTACATAATGTTGAGGTTGGATTAGGGGTAGCTTCGGCGAGCATCAGTTCCATTCGGCGTGAGGCCGATCGCATCGGCAATGGATCACCAGATCGCATCGGTGATGGATGACCAGATCGCCAAAAGTATTGATGGAGATCCAGATAAATGCTAATACGCGAGAGGAAAAGAAAAAGGGCGCATCACAAAATCACTCAGCGATCCCGATCTAGCTCGCCTAAAGTTACCGTGGTTGGACTAAGAAGAGGTGTAAAATGAAGGCGAGACGAAGGAAAATTGATGAGTCGCCGAACGGTCGGCGAAGCCAGACTTACCTCGCCAATTGGTCCCAAATAGCCACACATCATATTTGCATAAATTGATTTTTGCAAGAGAGAGAATTCATTCAGAAAAGGTGAGGAACAAAAGATTGAGAGCAAACACACTACCATTGTGGATTTCAAGTGATTTTAGCAAGGTTTCCCATTTGAACTTTGTAATAGAGAAGATTTTAGTGAATTTTAACTTTTGAATTTCATTTACTCAGCTATAGAAAACATGGCAGGTATTGAATTTCATCTTTTCATTATGATTGGCTAAAACCCTAACCTTGGGGGTTTGACTTCCGTATTGCATATTTGGTGTTATCGATTAGTGATTTTTGGTGTTAATCTGAAGCGCGTCTAAATTATTATGGTGGTTTAACTTCCGTATTGCATATTTGGTGTGATCAATTTCAGAGTTTTGTGCTTGCTCGAGAGAGAAATACAAAACCAACATAGTAATTTGCATCCTTAGTAGTGGGTCTTGAAGATTTCATCTTGAGAAATTGAAGTCCAAGAGCTAGCCTTTGTATCCAGCTTGAGAGAGTGGATTGATGAGAGCATGGGCTGGTCATATCATAGATCGTGTTGAGGTTCGAGAGAACTCAACACAAATAAGGTAATTGTTCGAGAGAAAGTTGCCTTACTTATAGTCCACTTTACCCATGGCGAATTAGCATTATCAGTAATGAGATACACCCATTAAGTTGAATTCGACAATAAGTTAGTCAATCCCCCAAGTGTTCTCTAGTTATCTAATTGTTTCTTGTTGATAATTTGAAGTAGGTTGGTAACAACATCCTGAAATTTGAATGTGAAACTTTCAAGTGTTGTGTTTCTCAGCTGCAATGATTATTGTCATACTTTCGTACTTGAATTCAAAGAAAGCTACTCCCTGTGGGATCAACCCCAACTCAGTTGGTTGGGTTATATACTGACTAACGATCGTCGACACTGAGAACTGAATGAAGTGTCTTTGAAATGTTAATCATTTCCTTATAAAGTTTGCAAGTTCAGGAGAATCTTTGTTGGGTTGTGAATTAAGGAAGTTGTTTCCGTGAAAAATCTTTGGAGGAATCAATAAGTTGAGGGTGCTACTTGGGAGGACAAGACCGATATGAAGTCCCGTTATCCTCATCTCTTTCCCTCCGATCCCACTCTAGCTTGAGATATTTATTTGTTCATGGTCCATCCTTATGTCTTAGTCATTCTCATAATTTCTCATGCATGCATGCTCATGAAAACTTGACTTTTGAGAAAATGAGTTGACTTCATTGATTTCTCCATGTTTGTGTGCATTTGAGTATCATTTGCGTTTAAGTCTTATGAAATGATGTTTTGAATATGCTTCAGCTTATAGTCAATTTTTCCTCCTTGGATATGTGCATTTATGTTATTGCATCATGTTGAGTTGTTAGGTCTTCTCCCTATTCTTCTTATGATGTCTTGAATTCCATTTGTGGATGAATATTCACAAGGGGAAGATAATGTAACACCTCGGATTTCAAAAGAAGGAAAAGTGCAAAACTTTCTTAGCTGGTATATGTTTCTACGAACCCCACCGACGGCTTATAGGTGGGAATCGTAAGTGGATAGGTGAATAAATTTTAAAAGTTGAGTTCCAGTACCCTTTTTGCGGTTCACTAGGCTGGTCCGTCTTTGAATGTACGAGTCATAAACAGGTCTCGTAGGTGAGTCTCAGACTTAGTGAAATTTTGAGGGTAAAAGTTGGGACTTACGGTCTGTATGCACGGTTCGTAAGTGGACCTACGGACCATGAATTTGTCTCGTTGTTTGAAGGTCCAAATTCACCCTTAACCATACGGTTGACCAGGACGATCTGTAGTTGGACCTACAGACCCTAGGTTTGATCCATCAGCGAGGGCTCGACAGTTATTTTCAAGGGCTTTTTGGTCATTTTCCTAATCTTTTCAACCCAATACTACGTCATTTTAACCCTAATCCTAGACCATATATAAGCCTTTTAAGCTTAAAATCTAACTACTCTAAATCATTCTTCAAACTTCCCCAAATCCCTCCAAGATCTTCCTCGATATTTCTCTATCTAGAAGCTAGAAGAAGAGGGCTAGGGTTTCAAGATCAAGTCTCCAAATTCCCATTAATTACGAGCTTTTGGCATCAAAGTATGATAGTATTCACCTATGGAGTCCCTTATTCCATAGGGTTCCTAAATTCTCAATTTTACAAGTTAGAATCTTAAATTGAAGTTAGGGTTTTATTCAATCTCATGGGTTCCTTTCAATTATGATCTAATTGATTGTTTATGTTTTTTTTATGCATGAATTAAGATAATTTCATGTTTTAAAGTTGAATTCACTTGAACCCATTCATGATCCATGATTTCTATACTATGAATATATAATGAAGCTTTTGAACTACAAAAGATGAATTTATGAAGATATCCATGTTTCTTTATGAAATTGATGAAAATGAGTTAAGGTTGCTTTACAGTAAAGCATCTGTGTTTTTGTTGTTGTTATTGCGAAAGGATTTCTCACATATTACTCAAAAACATGATTGTGAAAGGATTTTCTCACATAAAAGATTCATAAGGTTGAAATATTTTCTCACATAAGTTGAATCAAGATTTAATGAGCTATTCTAATGAAATATAGCTTGGATTGGCTACTTGATGTTCCCTTCCAAGGATGATAAGACAAGCGGTGATTACCTATGTCCCTTAATGATAAGACAAGTTAAGATTAATGAATATTCCATGGGATTTATGTGTAGCACCAAGTGGACAAGGGGCGAATACCCATGTCCCATATCTATGTGTCACTATAAGTTTGTCTTAGATTGACATTAGCTAGTGGATCCATTTAAGCTAGAAGTTCATGGTTCTTACCTTGGCAAGTAAGGACATCTCTTTTTGGTGTGGGATAGACACTGAATTTCATGTTATAGCTCAAATAGTCTATGTCGGTTAAAGGTAAGTCTCCCACAAATAATCTCAAATGTATTTTAAAGATGTTTAGGTTGCATTGACAATGGTTATGAACTATGTTTTCGAACATGTTATTTTATGATTTATCTTTGTCATTGCATTTCATGTAAAGTCCTTTTAGCATGATCTCATAAATCTCGTGAATTGCTATCATAACTCTCATGCATTGCTATCATACTTGGTACATTCTATCTACTAATGCATAATCTTGCTTACATTATTTCACTAATGTAGGGTCTGACACTCCTACCTCTCATACTCATGGCTAGTGATCCCATATAAAGATTGAAGATTGGTGAGTCCTCATATTCTGAGAACTCTTTTATTGCTTTCATGTCTTTTATTTTTGGATATTGTATGTGATGCATGAGTTATGTCTCAATCACTCCTCTGACGTAATAGATGGCTTTGAGACTTATGATTAGACTTCCCCTATTTTGTGTCAAACTCTTTTATATGAAATGCTACTTTTAAACTCTCTTGTTTATATTGTATTGTATGATGTATGCCAAGTGGCTTGTATAGGGACTCTCGGGGTCTTATACACTATGTTACGTCTAGGGTGTACTTTGGGCAATGACAAAATGTTCTAGCTTTTGACAGAACCAAGAGAAGTCCCATGGGAGAAATAAAGTTGAGCATATTTTATTTTGCCAGTCCAGTTTGTCATGCATTTTCAAGTACTTGATATTATTACATACAACATGTTGATGGGATGAACTTGGATGAATATGGCTGGAGCTATGTTATTTACTTTGCATTAGACTGTCAAATTTGAACAGGATCAACAATTCATATGAATACATGAAGAATGTGACACATCTATATATCAAGATCAATCTATTCTATTCATCGAGGAAACATGAGGTTTTGATGGTGAGACATACCATGCATGGGAACTAGTGTGTGTGAAGAGAGTCAAGTCGAAGAATAAAAAATATCATGTGCCACAATCATGGTTGCTAATGAGATACTAAGAAATGGGTACCAAATCAGACTTGGATTAGGGAAAACATTGAATGGAAGGGTAAAGCCTGTAGCACTACCTAAAAAGGTATTTTCTTGCAAAAACCCATTTCCACCATTGATCTAAGTTTTTAAAATCTTGTCATACCAAAACTTCAGATTTGTCTGCTAAAATTGCTTATGATGATATTGTTGATAGGATCAAGAGTTTGTTCTTTGAAGATGAAGATGATCATGTTGTGGTAATTGAAGATATTGCTGAAACATTGATTGTTTCGATTGTTGAACCTGGATCTGAGTTGAAGAATTGGATTTGCATGTCAACCTTTATTCGCCGGGAGTTCCAATATCGGGTTCGGTCTCTTTATTTTAAAATCTATCAAGTCTTTGTTTTGTATGTATGAAATATGTGCGACCTGATTTCCTTTTGGATAGGTAGGCAACCTCTATCTGGTTCGACCCTTTATTTTTTAAATTTTAAAAGCTCTCATATTATATTTTATGAATTACGTCTGACCTAATTCGTGTTGGATACGTAGGAAATCCGAGGATGATTCGACTCTTATTTTAAAATTCAATGTTTTTGGTTTGTCTAATATTGTTTCTTCCCATTTTTTAAAACCCAAATGTCCTAGTATCAAAGATTGGGGAATAATTTTTTAAAATTGCACAAATTACTTCTATAAAGTTTTTACCATAATATCTTATTTGAAAATATTTAGAACCAAGCCTCCAAAATTAGAAATTGGAGTAAATTTTCTCGAGTCACCTTAATTGCCTCTTTAGTCTTTAAGGCTTCCTTTTCTTTTCTGTATCAAATTAACTATCCTTAAATTGGACAATTTCTTAAATTGCTATTTTTATTTTTATTTTTTTGGCATTTCATGATTTTTAATTAAGTCAAATCATATTTCAAATTGAGTCTTCACAATCACCTGATTCTTTAAAGCTACAAGAGATCCTTTTGATGTCGTTTGTCCTTCAAATATCCAAATAAATTTTTATGTTACTTACTACTTGAACTCTTTGGCAAATGATAAGTATTTAGTGGGATATTGAAGTATGTGGACGCATCAATACAAGTATCCACTCAAGGAACAAGTTTCCCCTTAAAAGCACAAGCCAACCAATTCTCTTTTAAACTCACAATTTTTCTTTTATGAGACATGCTCAAATTGATATGAACATTGTGGATGTGACGGGGCACTTTACTTCCTTATAATGAAAGTTTTGACATATATTTGGCATACAATTAATTTATAATGTGGACATTGATTCTCGAGCGTGGATCATGGGTTTAAATTTCATCAACCTTATCATTATTTTATACAGACTCATTTAATTCAAATTATCTTAGTATATAGTATCCATAAGATGAGAGTATGTGCATGGATGTGATCGTGGATTTAACTTGCTTCAAACTTCTTCAAGTGGACATTATTTAAATCTCATCTAACCTCTACTAACACACGTGGACATTATCTCTATTTAGCTTACTACGAACATGGATGTGTTTAACTCTTCAATTTTGAATGTGGATATGGGCATGTGTTTATCTTCTCAATAAAGGGTTGTGAGTATAATGTCACGACCCATTTTCTCGACTCATGATGACACCTACTATAAACCACCAGTAGTAATCCAAATTGTACCTCAAACGACATGTAATGGGTATAAGGGTAGAACTAAACAAATTTAACACTAGACAATAAAATAAAACATGAACGAAAGAAAGCAAAAATATGTATACAAGAGAATCCCTCCTAGTACCGGGAAGTCATGAGTACATAGCTGTCGAATATGAAAATACAAGTCCCAAAAGTGGACCACAACAAACCATCTCAAAGGCAAAAGACTAGCTAAACATACATACAAAAGGAGACAGGTTGAACCAGGACGCCAAGTGCTAACCCATGTCTCCTATCTCAAAAGCTGTTGAAGATGGCATAGACCATTACCACCAGTAGTAGGTACTAGGACTTGCTTCACAAAAAGGTGAAGTGTAGCATGAGTACCAAAACAAAGGTGCCTAGTAGGTATCGTCGGCCGATTAAGCAAGAAAGGTAAAGGCAATATGAAAACATAGAATCTTGATACAAACAAAGGTTAAAGTGGATATCAAAGAAAGCACACGAGCATACCGCAAGTAAATCTAAGTAGTGCTAACTAAACCTAACTGTAACCATATAAGCCTAGAAGGTATACACGTCTGTAAGTTTAAATATAACTTAAATAAATCCCCATAAGCTCGACATGTACACAAAATAGCTAAGTCTACTGAAAGAAGAGTACCACGAAGTGACAGCCGGGCTCCAGCCCAAGTAGCCATAGTATCCAGTCAACTCCCAACCCAGCTAGTAAGAGTGACAATCAATCTAGGCCGCTCAGCCAACTAGTTCACTCCCAACCTAGATAGCAAGAGTTACCCAGGGGCGTGTCGACTCAGAAGAGGATCTTATATATCAAAGTTGTGCAGTTAGCTAGTACACTCCCAGGGAAATTGTGGGACTCGCACTGAAATTTACCAAAATTGACTCCGTCAAGAGGTCCTAATCAATGCCTCAAACTTGTGTTTCGAAATAGAATGCAATTCGGGGTTTTGAAACTAACAAACAATCAACATACAAAAACATCAATTTAAGCTCAACTAAAGGACTATAACAACAACTTTGGATTGTAATTCACCTCAAACGAAGGTTGCCCAACACTTTTTGATCACTCTCCAATATAGCCTCGACCGTTTTGGATGGTGGGACTTAAAATCACCCTAATCGGACTTATAACGAGCAAGATATAACTATTTGAAAATTGCCATCTAAGTTGATCCTGTCTGTCTTTATAATTAAAGATAGACCACCACTGACATTCACGAACACAAAGGGTCCACCACGAACACAGTGAGGGCCCTATGATCACGACCAAGATAGAATTGGGGCCACAAAATTGTGGTAGGGAATCACAAAATTGTGGTAGGGACCCACAAATGTGAATCCCGTGAAAGAGCCCAGGGCCCTGCAAATGCGGCCACCAGGATGCCTGACCTCCATGAACACAGATAAGGGACCGCAAATACAAAACCCATTTTGGCATGCACTTGCTGATACATATTAATTGGTCTTTGGCTTTTTGAAAATCTTTGATGGGTAGTCTGAATACATTCGGAACCCATGCACGCAAATGAGATATGCAACCCTACCAAATTTAATATTTTCGACTTAATGGATTAGTCAAAATTCCCATAGGAGGTCATCTCGGCAAAAAGTGGGTCCCACCCCCAAACTTCATTTTAAGGAAATATCCACAAGGGGGCTCAAAATTAGCCAGAAAGCCTCAGGATCCGAACGAAGGGTCATTTTAGATGAAACTCAATATTATGGAGCTAACCATGCTAACAAAAGTTTTATCTAAGCTCGTTTACTCAAAATCTTGACTAAAGTCAAACTTAGTCCTTAATTTGAAAGCTAAAATGCCTAATTGTAGTTACTCACACCAAAAGCCTTGGGAGTCATGTCGACTATGCTACTAGCCTAAAATGACCCTTCCAGAGCTAATAGAATCGTCAAAATCGGATTTTGAGGTTATCGTCTTGAACATTAGATAAAAATGACCATTTAAAATTTAGTAGCTCCAAAACACTAAAACTCGCACAAAACCAAATGAATGACCAAGTAAACAAACTGTTAGTCCCAACAAGTCATAAATGACATGGGGCTGCTATAAAATGCTCAAAATGGTGGGTAGGAGGCATAAGCACATAAATGACCTAAAAGGTCATTATAATATCCGCTAGTAAAAAGGACTTTTATATTTGAAAGTAAGAGTCAAGAATGACTCTAACGGACCCTAACCACAAGAATGACTCTAGAACGCAGGTAAGACGGTGATCCAACTTTATTGCATCATACTGGATCACATGAGACTCATCAGAAGCATACAGGTGAAACATCTAAACATGGATACCCGAGTGGATATCTAAGAATACTAGAGGTAGAGACAACTCATATGCAACCTCACTTAGTGTGTGGAGGATCTCAAAAGCCCATACACATAGGGATAAGCTTTTCCATGACTCTGAAACCTCATCACGCCCTTCATGGGCAACACATAGAGGAAAACACTATCACCAAGTGAAAACCTCAAAGGTCACCTCATACGATAAACATAACTTATGTGTCTACTATGAGCTATCCAAATCCTGTCTTGAATCACACTCACTTGATCCAAAACCTCATGATTCAAGTTTGTGCCACACGGTCTAGGCTCTCTGGACTCAAACCAACCAATCGGAGAGTGACAACCCATACCCTATAAGGCCTAAATGGGGCAATCTAAATGCTAGAATGGTGCAAACTTTTCCAAGGGAACCAACTAATCCCACTGACCTCCAAACTCTAAAACACATGCCTGCAACATACCCTCAAGAACCTGATAGTATGTTCCAACCGAGCATCAGTCTACAGGTGGAAAGTTATGTTAAGGTCTACGTGAGTGCCTAACTTCTCCTGAAAGGTCCTCTAAAAGGTAGAAGTGAACTGAGCGTCTCGATATAATATAATAAAGATCGTCATACCATGAACATGAACTGATTAAAATTTCAAGAACACATCTTCCAATTCTCGTTGCAAGTAATTGTTAAGCAGTATAAAACCCTATGAAGAGTTGGGGTCGAACCCACAGGGAGCGGTATGTGTCTAAAATTCAATGAAGGAGTAAAAATGTGTTCTAAACGATTATAGGAATAAAAATTATCGAAAACATATAATTAAATCTAACAAGGTGATACTTAATGTCAAATGGGGGGTTTAGATTTGCAATGAACAGTTGAAACAACAGTGAAAATAGGGGAGAAATAACAATATATAGAGGAGTTATTGGAATGTGATCGATTATAGGCTAATTATACTATATGGGTAATTGAAATCTAACGATGATTTACTGAAACATTGTGGGTAGGCCGGACTTTAAGTGCAATAGTTTTATATCGAACAACTATTACGGCTCAGGTGATTTCTTTCGAACATCAACAAGCTTAACAAGATAACCAGCCCACAACCTTAATACATCCACTCTCTCAAGCTAGATGGGCAGGATTGGATTTAATATTCACGCCCTTCAACGTGACTCATTAATTTTTTATTTCAGTTACTCTCTTTCAAAAATTAAAATAAAATTGTTTGGCATTATTTAAGTTGAGTTGTCCGCCCTTCAATGTGACTCATTTTTTACTTTTTCTTTAATTAATAAAAAGTATTTTTTTGTTAAATTTGGGTGGTCCGCCCTTCAATGTGACTCACTGATTTCTTCATTCTTATTAAGTTTTTTTAAAATAATAAAAAATACTTTTTGTTAAATTTTGGTTGCCCGCCATTCAATGTGGCTTATTGGTTTTTCATTCCCATTATTTTTCCTTTCAAAAATTTATTTGTTGTTCAAAATGTAGGTTTTATGCCATATCTGAATGAATTACGCAAATTTGATTCTCATCAATGTGATATGTAGGCAGCCCTTCCAGGGTCCGATATTCTTTATTCAAAAGATTTTTTATTTTTTATTTTTTATTCTTTTAATGTTTATATTTTTGAAATCATTTTTTGACTTGGTTGGTGCCAACGCAGTTCAAGTGTGCATGTCAAAAATAAATTGTACAATATATAAGATTGACTTCTTGTTAAACCATAAATTATTTTGGTACCTCTAATTCATAATTTTGTTACTCTTGAAAATATTCTCTTGCATTCATTCAAGATTAGAACAAAACCAGATTCATTGTTTTATGTGCATTGTGTGGTGAGCTTTTGAATTAAATTGAATTGTATTGCTTTGTTGATCTAGAACTTGGCATAAATGTTGTTGAGGTGAAATTTTGAGTAATGTTTGATTTGAGAAATGATTGTAGACCTTTTTTGATTTGTTTGAGCCTTTCAAGGCCTACCAAATGACATCAATCCTTAGTATATCCCCACTTTGAGCTTGAATCCTATTATTTGGATAACCACATCTTAACCTATACACTGGCTGAGTGCTTATACGCATTATCCCTCTTTTTGCTTAACTTTCTTGAGCGCACTGAAGACGTGCAAGTTTCAAAAGAAGATTCAAAGTTCAAATTTGTCAAAGACAAAGGTTACAAAGTCTATGAAAGTCAAAAATACAAAACTGACTTCAAAGAAAGAAGAAAAGGTTCAAAATTCCCCACAAGTTCAAGCAAGCAAAATTTCAACAAAAGAAGAAGAACACTCTATACAAACATGGAGAAACTTAAAAAAATGATGAAAAGGAGAAAAACTCATACAAGCAAAGTTTCAAAGAAGTCAAAAAGTGCAAAGGAAGGGACAACAAATAGTATCAAACGCTAAAAGCGTAACAAATGTTGAAAGCATCAATTTAGTGCAATGCTCAAGAAGGGAATAAGTCACTTTATCCCCAAATGACTATCCTACCCGTCCCTAAGCCTACATTACAAGCTATTAACAAGTCATATATGATTTCAGTTAACATGTTTTCACATTAGTGGAGATTTACATGAAGGTCAAGTCTATGGTATCACAATTGCATGTGTTGAATATTTTTTTTGACTGTGAGTGTGCTTTTCCATATGTTCCCAAATTAAAATACTTTAAATGTGTGCGAATTGGGACTTTGTTTGTAGTGAGGGCACTTGAAACATGATTTGAGGTCTATTTCAAAGCATTTGTTTGTAGCAAGATGGACAAATCTTGTCATTACTTGAGTACATTTAAGGTACCACTTGAATTCATAGGAATTACCTCGAAATCAATCTTAGTTGAAAGAGAAATAATTGTGAGAAAATTTTATACAATGCTATTGTTGGCACTAACCAAGTTAAAATATATTTCATTGTTCATAAAATAAAAATGGGTTGAAACCCACTTTTTAATATTTGTCGTATCTGAATCCAAAACGAGCATCCAACAGAGAAATCGAGGTGAAGAAGCACGGGAGTTCCTTGAGTCACTCATATTCGATTGTAACTGGAAAATAATAAAGGTCAGAGGTTTAAAGAAAGAAAGGAAGAAGAAGAATAAGGAGGAGAAAGGGTTCTTACACGGAAATTCAAAGTTGAATACAAGGCTCACACTCTATTGAGCTCAAAATGAACTCATACCGGAAAGTACACCTACAAGAAAGAAAGAATCAACCTATTAAAAAAGAAGGAGGGAGAAGACCAAAAGTAGTGGAACATAAACCTTTGAGAGCTGAAGATTTCAGCACTCTTCATCACCAAATCGTGAAGGATGTTGAATACCCAAAGAAGAAGGAACAAAAAGTCAGCATTGAAGAACACCATGGAGAACATTCTCAAGCAGCGTGCAAAGAAGAAGAAGTAAGGAAGAGGAGAAAGTGGAAAGTGAGTGAGGAACAAATTAGGAAATCCAACATGATAGGGTCTTTTATTATTGAGCTGGTTGTCCGAACTTGGGCTTACCAGTGTCCAAATGTGTTATTTTCTGCTTTGGTTACAATATTAGCCCATTGAGGCATAAATAAAGGGACCTCATGTCCAAATTTGATTTCTTTTTAAAAAAAATTGTTCATATCAACTTTGTGGACCGTTTCATTGTTGATACTTGTCCAAAGTAACTTTGTTTTCATAGTTAAAATCATATTTTTTTATCATCATACCTTTCAAAATGACATTCTTTTTATTTGGATCGTCATACCCTTCAAAATGATATTTTATTAAATTTGGATAGTCATACCCTTTAAAGTGACATCTTTTTAAATTTAGGTCGTCATACCTTTCAAAATGACATTTTAAAAAATTAATATGTTATCTCAAATAAAATGATGCCTTTTTTAAATTGGTTTGTCATGACATTTAATATGACACTTTTTATTTTGTTATTCCATTTCAAATAGACTTTTTTATTTATTTATGATGTTATTAAGTTTGAATTGTTGCATTGGTTATTAGCTTGTTCATAAGGGACCATGCTTGCATAATTTATGTTGCATTTATGTTATATTTGTTACTAACATTGTTATTGCAGACTTTGTGATACAACATTCATATTAAGTTCAAGATTGGGTTGTCATCTCCCTTCAAATGGCACGTTAAGTTCAAGTTGGGTCGTCAGCCTTTCAAAGAGATACGTTGGGTTGTCACCTCGTTCAAAGTGACAAGTTAAATTCAAATTGGGTCATCTGCCTTTCAAGAGACAGGTTGGGTCGTCATCTCCCTTCAATTGACATGTTATATTCAAATTGGGTCGTCCGCCTTTCAAAGAGACATGTTGGGTTGTCATCTCCCTTTAAGAGACATGTTATATTCAAATAGGTCGTCTGCCTTTCAAATAGACACGTTGGATTGTCACATCGTTCAAAGTGACATGTTTTATTCAAGTTGGGTTGTCACCTCCATTCAAGTGGCATGTTATATTCAAATGGGTCGTCCGCCTTTCAAAGAGACAGGTTGGTTTGTCACCTCGTTCAAAGTGACATGTTATATTCAAGTTGGGTAGTCACCTCCATTCAAGTGACATGTTATATTCAAGTTGGGTCGTACGTCTTTCAAAGAGACATGTTGGTTTGTCACATTGTTCAAAGTGACATGTTATATTCAAGTTGGGTCGTCCCCCTTTTAAAGAGACATGTTGGGTTGTTACCTCATTCAAAATGACATGTTATTTTAAAGTTGGGATGTCACCTCGTTCAAAGTGACGTGTTATATTCAAATTGGGTTGTCCGTCTTTCAAAGAGACACGTTGGATCATCACATTCCTTCAAGTGACATATCAAGTTCAGGATTGGGTCGTCATCTCCCTTCAAGTGACACGTTAAGTTCAAGTTGGGTCGTCCACCTTTCAAAGAGACATGTTGGGTATTCACCTCATTCAAAGTGACATGTTATATTCAAATGGGTTGTCCACCTTTCAAAAAGACACGTTGGGTTGTCAGCTCCATTCAAGTGACATGATATATTCAAATGGGTAGTCTGCCTTCCAAAGAGACGCGTTGGGTTGTCACCTCGTTCAAAGTAATATGTTATATTCAAGTTGGGTTGCCACCTCCATTCAAGTGACATTTTATATTCAAATGGGTCGTCCGCCTTTTAAGGAGACACGTTGGGTTGTCACCTCGTTCAAAGTGACATGTTATATTCAAGTTGGGTTGTCACCTCCCTTCAAGTGACATGTTATATTCAAATTGGGTCGTCCGCCTTTCAAGGAGACACGTTGAGTTGTCACCTCGTTCAAAGTGACATGTTATATTCAATGTGGGTTGCCGCCTTTCAAAGAGACAAGTTGGGTTGTCACCTCGTTCAAAGTGACATGTTATATTCAAGTTGGGTTGTCACCTCCATTCAAGTGACATGCTTTATTCAAATGGGTTGTCCACCTTTCAAGGAGACACATTGGGTTGTCACCTTGTTCAAAGTGACATGTTATATTAAAGTTGGGTTATCACCTCCTTTCAAATGACATGTTATATTCAAATTAGGTCATCTGCCTTTCAAGAGACACATTTGGTTGTCACTTCCCTCCAAGTGGCTTGTTAAGTTAAAGTTGGTTCGTCTGCCTTTCAAAAGACAAGTTAAGCCGTCACCTCGCTCAAAGTGACATGTTATTCACATTGTCTTCCTTTCAAAGAGGTACACTACATTCATTGTGCAATTTTGGAAGTAGCATCGAAGGTATGTGAATGTTGTTCAGTTTACAATCAATCCTTGCCTTTTGTTTATTATTTTTCCACTCATTGGGTCGTCCGCCTTTCAAGGAGACACGTTGAGTTGTCACCTCGTTCAAAGTAACATGCTATATTCAACATGGGTTGCCGCCTTTCAAAGAGTCAAGTTGGGTTGTCACCTTGTTCAAAGTGACATGTTATATTCAAGTTGGGTTGTCACCTCCATTCAAGTGACATGTTATATTCAAATGGGTCGTCCGCCTTTCAAGGAGACACGTTGGGTTGTCACCTCATTCAAAGTGACATGTTATATTAAAGTTGGGTTGTTACCTCCCTTCAAGTGACATTTTATATACAAATTGGGTCATCTGCCTTTCAAGAGACACGTTTGGTTGTCACTTCCCTCTAAGTGGCATGTTAAGTTCAAGTTGGTTCGTCTGCCTTTCAAAAGACAAATTAAGCCGTCACCTCGCTCAAAGTAACATGTTATTCACATTGTCCTCCTTTCAAAGAGGTACACTACATTCATTGTGCAATTTTGAAAGTAGCATCGAAGGTATGTGAATGTTGTTCAGTTTACAATAAATCCTTGCCTTTAGTTTATTATTTTTCAGCTCATTGGTGGATGTAGAGTATTGTTCAAAATCTCTACTAACGTCACATATTGTTTTGTTCAAAGTTTATCAAACCAAATTTGGGCTCGTCAACTTTGTTTGACGAGGATCTCTTTCATCGATCCTAATCAAGCAAAAGGGCAAGTTGTTGACACCAAATTTTGGTTTAATATTTTTAAGTTAATACTTTTAAGTATTTTATTTTGTTAAATAGTTCAAAATACATGTTTCGCAATTTTAATGCAATTTGTTGATAATTATTCTTATTTCTCAAAATTTTAGGATTTTTATCGGTTAATTTTAATTATATTCTTTTTGTCACAATCGGTTGAATATGCTCAAATATTTGTTCGGTTTGATTAATTCATTATTTTTTGTTGAATTGCATTTTTTATATGTCATTGGTTATATTCGTTACATTTTTTTATATTAATTTTATTCGTGACATTTGTTAATATTCATTTTGATATTTTGCACAGTCCAGAAATTCATTCTGATATGGATAATATTTCAAATACAAATATTTTATTAACAGATGGTTTTGGCCCATGATTTTAAGATAGTGGTATTGTATTATTGGTAGTTTTCAATTCCCTCTTTAAAGAATAGTTTGCTCATTAAGTTAAAGGGGTGGTGGATAAGATTTTAATGGGTGTAATTTACAGATTTTTATATTCTTTAATTGTTCGTTATTTTCCGGCAAGTCGCCGGAGTTCCACCGGAATCCGGCAAGTCCAACACCGAAAACCCCATTCATTATTCTCCATTTTCCGGCGAAACCAATCACCACCACCAGACCGTTGCCTCATCTCTTCTCCCTCACCAGATCAATGCCAAGCCATTAACCACCAGAAAACCACAAACACAGCCCCAAACCCCCGTTGTCCAGTTTCTCCTCTCACCCTCATCGTCCTCTCCAGCGAACTCACAACGCCGGAGAAGCCAACAACAACTCCTAACCCACACTCAAACACCACCAGAAAAACCCAGACCCCATATCCGACTACCTACAACAAACCTCAAAATCCCGACCCTAAATCCACGATATAAACAGCGACCAAATCCCCATCCTATTTTTCTCATTGTTCTCTCCAATCAGCAGCTCCGTCGAGGAGCTTCAAACTCCGATAAACCAGAGCAAAGCAGACTCAAGACGCCGTTATTCCCTTCCCCTTTCCCCTTTCCCCTTTCACGATTTTTCCTTTATTTTGCAGGTATCCCGTCGTCGGGTGTGGCTCCACCTCCGGTGACGTAGTAACAATCAGATCTATCAAGTCAATACACTACGATGCCGATTCTGCCAAAACCATCATATTCAATGTTCTCCGGTAACCCATATATTGTTCTTTCTATTGTAAGTTTTATTTTTATTTTTTGTTCCATGGCTGCAAAGTATTTGATTTTACTTTCAGATTGAGTAATTATTCATGTTGATCTTTTTTTAGGTTTGTTAGCTTTATTATGTTCTTATTTTGTTATTATTTATGGGTAAGTCGTGTTGTATGAATTTGTGCAAAATTTGTTTAGTGATTCTTTCTTTTAGAATGTTCCAGCATCTTAAATTATATAAATATTTTGTGGTTGATTTTTTTTTATAAGTTTTTGTTACTGCTTTGTTTCATTTCTTCTTATTGTAGTTTTTTTTTTTTTAATTTCTTTACAGTTTGTTTATTTGATTATTATTGTTTGGGGGCTGATTTTTTATAATTTCATTGTCGTTGATTATCACTTTTAAAACTTATTTTCTTTTAGTTACTTTAACATTTCCTTATTTTAGCTAAATTTTACATTACATTTTTAAATTTCTATTTGTTATTGGGATGTGTTATTGTATTGATTTTCATTATTTATGTCTTGTCATATGGTGGGTTGTTTTATTTTGTCATTAAATATGTGTATTTTGTTAATTGAACTAATTATTTGGTTTAGCTTATCGTTACGTATTCGTTATGGTCTGGTGTTTGGATTTTCTAGTTTTAGTTTAGCAATTTTCTTCTGTTCAAGTTCTGTTCAGCTTGTTATTTTATTGTTTGTTTCCTCTTAGCTTTCATCATTAGTCTTATTTAAATTGTATATTAAAATTGGCCGATGAAAAAATTACCGTCGATTTCCAAGGTCTCCCAGGTTAACAAGACGGATTTTTATTTTTAAGCTAGTATTTGATTTATTCATATTTATTCATTACTAACACTTTTACTAAGTGTCTTTACAGGTAACCGGAGGTTCTTCTTATTGAAGCTATTCGAATTAAGTTTGAATCATATTCTTTATTCATTATTTTGTATATATCGATGTTAGACAAACTTTAGGCCGTTTCTTATACTATTATTTTATTTTGTTACTTGTGTGTATTGCATGTTTATTATACTTGTATATTATTGTTATCTCCTCCTCAATTTGAAAAAAAAAATGAATTCAGTCAGGACCTACAATTGTGGATTTCGAAGGATGCCTAACACATTCCCTTCGGAATAACTTGAACCCCTTACCTAGAATCTATTGATTTTGTAGACATCTTTTTTAAGTTAAGTAATTAATTGGTTTCCTAGTTTTCCTATAACTTAGGTGGCGACTCCCTTTAAATTCATTTTACCCTTTTACCCCTCTTTTAAAATTCTTTCAACTCTTTTAAAATTGAGTCAATGGACGTTGCGCCTTTTCAAAGGATTTCAACAGATTAGCGACCCCACTGGGGACATACATGTTCTAACCATTATGAGTTCATTTTTTCAAATTGAGGAGAATTTTCTTTTATTATGTTATTCATTATATCTTGTATATTTTGTTGATTATTTGCATATTGTACTCATTATTTATTCATTATTTGTTGTACATTGTCATTGCATTCATGACATAATTTTCGTCATTTGACATTATTTATTTCTTACTTAAAGAACGATTATGTGGGCCACAGTCGTTCGTTATACATATTTTTTATCGGGGTACCCTGATGTGAGGCCAAAAATACATATTTTTAATCATTATTCGCCTCATATTTATTATTTATATTTGTCCTTTTTTAGCATGAATTTTATGGATTGTGCTAAAAAATGTATTTTATTTGTATGAGTAAATTGGTGTAAAATTGAAGAAGTTTGGAGCTAAAACAAATTAAATATGGAAGGTTGAAGAAGTAAATCAAGCAGATATCTTAATGAATTAAACTTTATAAAATAATATATATGTTGGTCGAAGTAGAATTGGAATTGGAATTGGAAAATTTCATGTGGCAGTCATTGAAGGCATCTCCAACTATTGAAGGTGGCGGAAGTCTAAGATGGTTACTATTCACGCATAAAACATAGAGGAATCCTTTTAGGTTTTGGATTCCTAATTTAGTTTGGACTCAATTATTTTATTTAGGGTTTTCTACATCTATAAATAGTTCATAGAAATAACTATTGGAAAACCAATATAGAGTAAGGAGGAGGCAGAGGTGAAGATCAATTAGAGGATATCAAAGTATAAAGTTGTCAATACTTTTTAGGGTTCTTTTCTTCTTCTTGTTTCCTTAGACATTAGTAGCTAAAGCTCTTGTTCTGGGGCTGTAGCTATGAATTATGTGTTGAATGTTTGAGGCTTTATGAATTGATTTTCGGTTGTCAATCCAAATTACTTCTATATTCTTGTTTTACTATTTTATGCTTGCGCACCATAGAATAAATCTAGTGTCTAATCTTAAAATCGAACGATGAGAGGTTAGATAGACCAGAGAATATAGAGAGCTCGGTCCACCCATTAAATTGAGGTGATTAGTGTTCAGGAGTGACGCCCAGACGAACACCTTGCTTGGTTACGAAATAGGATGAAATATACATGATCGCCAGTTAGTTTATTTATCCCCGCTCAACGATCTAGTTAGATAACTAACTAGAGTAGGCGGCGAGAGGCGAACCACCCGGACCATACGATCAACCCTATAAACTAGTAACTTGACAACTAAAATTAGTTCTAAGCCAAGAATATGATACATGAGATCCAATACATGTTGCAGCCCTGGGATTTTCCAACTATTGTATGTAATTATATTATTTTATTCTTGCAATCTTTTCTGTTGACACTCTTAAAAAAATAATTAAACCAATATAATTTAGTAAAAATATTTAATTGAGAAGTCCCTTGGGAACGATAACTCGTTTCTTAAAGAATCTATATTACTTACGCGACCACGTACACTTGCGGAGAAAAAAGTTTTTGGCGCCGCTGCCGAGTACTTTGAAATTAACTATTCTTCTAGGTTATACTTTTTCTTTTTATTTTATTTTAGTTAAGTTTTTTCTAAGCAATTAATTTATTTATTTTTTCTTTCTTTGAATAATTTGGTACTCTTATTGATATGGATGATTGGGATAAATCGTGGTTGGGTAATGAAAGTCATTTATGTCATATATGTGGTCGTCAGTATATTCATTGGAATGGTTATCCTAAATCTTATTCCCTTCCCCTGAACCCCTATTATGATTCTTCTGTTATTTGTGATGTTGGTAGGGGAGATGAAGCAAAGAATGCAAAACAAGAGGCGCTTGAATGTACAGACATGTTGGACAAAGTTAATTCAAAAATCGCTGAACAAATATTTGAATGCACAGAAGGGCACAAAGCATTCATGAAATTTCTGTATGAACTTGACGCTATTCAATTAGAAATTACAACCCTAGATGAATTAGAAGAGATTGCAGCCCAACAAAGAGAAATCTATGAAGAAACAGAGATAGTGAGTCAATCTTGGCTACAAGAACAAACTCAACTTCTAAAGTTTCACGAGTCTATCTGTGATGGTCTGACATACATGACAACCCAACTAATTGAAGGAAGAGTTGAGCTCACACAAGAAATAGATCAATTTGGTTCAGATATTTATGACTTAGAGGCTCACTTGAACAAAACGATTGGGGCGTCTACTGTTCATTTATCAATTGTCGTGGATGATGATCAACAAGTGGAACAAAAAGAGGAATTCCAACCATTCAACTATATCTTATTCCTTAATATCGATGTTGAGAAAGAGTACAGAAGTGAGAATGTTGTAAATAATATTGCTTTAGAGTTGAGGCATTTTGAATCTCATTCAAAACAATTTTCTATATCATCTGAACTAATGGATGAGTGTATAGATGAGATACAAGACCCCTATATCCTAAAGGTTTTTAGTCCACGTAGACAAAACGACATTCCTCACATAAGGTCCAAGAAGTGTAAGATGCGACATATATTACTTGGTTCCTTTTTCTTTATACCACCGCCCCTAGAGAGGAGCAGAAAAGTTGATGCAAAGTTAGGGGTACAATTCATAAGTTCAAAGTGGAAAGAAAAGTAGTGAATTTACTTGTGTCATGTTGCGACGTTAAATTAGGCGCTTATTGGGAGGCAACCCAATTTATAGTGTAACTTCTTATTTTATTCTTATTTTATTAGTGTCATTTTTTTCTTTTGGTTTTATTTTTACAGGTTTTGGAGAAGTCTGAGTAACCGAAATTTGGAGCTAAGGAACATGTTTGGGATTAAGTGTGGGGTGCGTACGACCCTTGATGAAAATAAAGAAAACATGCTACTAGCTAGGCCTAAAGGCCTCAGGGAGTTTTTCTAACCCTTGTTTTTAAATTTTATTTGATGCTTTGGGGACATAACATCTTTTTAAGTGTGGGGTGGAGGAATAAATTCCTAGTTTTTATTGTTTTATTGAGTCTTTTAATTTTTTTAGGATGGGTTCCTTGGCTTTTATTTTCGGTTCTTTTCCTGAGGATAGTCCCTTTGAACTGAGTGCCTTTTATTTTTTAGGAATAATTTTTTATTATTTTTTTTTAGAGAAAAGAAAAGACCCTTTTGAGTAGTGTGTTACTTGCTTTTTAGGTCTAATTTTTTAGTAGTACTTTTTTGTGAATTCTTGATAAAAAAAAATGCAGATTCTTTAACACCTAAGCTCATGGTTGTGACTTTGTATATAATTTACTTTATTTTGTAGTTTGTTATGATCATGTCTCTCTTAGAAGTGGAATTGATCCATCTTGATTGATACTTGTGCCATGTGTGGTGAGAATTTGTTTATTCCATGTTTTGCATCTTAGTCTAGAACTTACCCTGCATGTTATTGAAGCGAAATAAAAAGTGGTGTTTTGTTTAGGAGATGATAATAAGCTTTCTTTGATTTGTCTGGTAAATTTTAGCCTTTTCAGTTATTATATCACTAGTTAGCCCTTTTGAGCCTGTAGCCTTTTGTTGATAGCCATATTTTTCCCTTGAATATTTTTGTTGAATCCCTAGTTTTTGCACCTTGCTTCCTTGAGCATTATAGCATAGACTTATTCTAATAATCAATTCTGAAGAAAAAGGATGGTTGAGTGTAAAAGGTGATCAATGATAGCTACAAAGTGTTTAAAAAGCCCTCTTTGAAAGAATGCGACATGAAAAAAAAAAGTTACCTTGATGATGCCCTGGTCCTTCCAAGGACATCGTGCACCTTAACGCATGTAAAATACGTAAGTTGAGGGTGGCTATTATGAAGGAAAACTTTAAAAAAAATAAAAAAAATTAAAGCATTCTTGAGATGATGAGAATTACTTGTGAAATAATTGTTGAAGAGAGAGTTGAAAATAAAGAGAAGAAAATAATAGGTGATGAAGTCTTAAATTGCAAAGTGCTTAAGGAAGTTTAAGTCACTATTATATAGTTTTCCTACATGTCCCCTAGCCTACATTACAACCTGTTAAAGTCCTATTTGATTCTATTCAAGCATGCTTAATTAGTGGAGATGTACATAATGGGCAAGCATATGGTTCTTTGTGCATACATGTGAATTTTATTTGTGAGTGCGAGAGTTGTTCTTGATATGAAGTCCTTAATTTATATTCAATCTTTTGAATTGAGTGTGTGGACTATTTCTTCTTGTGAGGGCACTTGTTTCATGATGGATAGGTGATTTAATTAACTTTCTTTGATGAGAGTAGGGGAGCAAGCTTAAATTTGATGAGTTCAAAGTCTTTTCTTGAGGTTAGGAGGTTAGAGGTTTGTTGTTTATTTGGATGTCTTGCTTAATGATTGAGAAGAGTACTTGAGTACTTAATGATTGAGAAGAGTACTTGATATCAAAGTCTTTTCTTGAGGTTAGGAGGTTAGAGGTTTGTTGTTTATTTGGATGTCTTGCTTAATGATTGAGAAGAGTACTTGATGTTTTGAAATTGGTATATGACATAATTGTTTGTATTAACCAAGTGATGACATTCCTAGTATGATGAATTTGAGATGAGCTTTAATATTTGCTCGAGGACGAACAAAAGATTAAGTGTGGGGCAAAAGTAGTTGGCCACTGGATGGTCAACGGTTCCTATCTTCCCCACCCCAAGTAGTCGCTTGGGTCACCGTCCCACTTTCAAATAAAGCCTACTCTTAACACCTAGTGATAGGACATTCATTATCTGAGTTCAATATTCATTCAAGTCACAATCTGTTGGAGCTACATTTGACCCGATTCCTGCTTCAACGGGATACGTAGGCGCCACAATGGCTCGGTCATGTTTCCCGTAAGCTTTCCATTATTTCAAAATGGAAACTGGGGCAAAAAAAATTGAGGTCTTCAAAAAATTTACAAAGGAGACAGTTGCTACAAGATTGAATATCGGAGGTTGGTCAAAGTTGTAATAGGGGCAAAAAAATTTAGGAATGCCCTCAAAAATTTCACCAAAGTTGTACTCAAACTCCAGATTTAGGAAACATCACTCCAATTTATTTTGCACCTTTTATATTAAATTTTTTTGTACATGATGTTGTATACATATCTTCAATTTTATTTTCTTACATTCCAGTTAAAAAAAAATTGTTTGACATTTTTAAAGTTGGGTTGTCCACCCTTCAATGTGGCTCATTATTTTTTCATTTTTGTTATTTTTTCTTTAATGAATAAAAAATATTATTATTTTTTGTTAAATTTTGGTGGTCTGCCCATCAATGTGACTCATTGATTTCTTCATTCTTGTTAAGTTTTCTTCAAATAATAAAAAATATTTTTTGTTAAATTTGGTTGTCCGCCCTTCAACGTGACTCATTAATTTTTCATTTCAGTTACTCTCTTTCAAAAATTAAAATAAAATTGTTTGGCATTTTTTAAGTTGGGTTGTCCGCCCTTCATTATGACTCATTTTTTACCTTTTCATTAATTAATAAAAAGTATTTTTTTGTTAAATTTGGGTGGTCCGCCCTTCAATATGACTCACTGATTTCTTCATTCTTCATTCTTGTTAAGATTTCTTTAAACAATAAAAAATATTTTTTGTTAAATTTAGGTGGCCCGCCTTTCAATATGGCTCATTGGTTTTCATTCCCATTATTTTTCCTTTCAAAAATTCATTTGTTGTTCAAAATTTCATTTGTTGTTCAAAATATAGGTTTTATGCCATATCTAAACGAATTACGCAAACCTGATTCTCATCAATGAGACACGTAGGCAACCCTTCTAGGGTTCGGTATTCTTTATTCAAAAGATTTTTTATTTTTTATTCTTTTAATGTTTATATTTTTGAAATCATTTTTTGACTTGGTTGGTGCCAACACAGTTCAAGTGTGCATGTCAAAAATAAATTGTACAATAGAGAAGATGGACTTCTTGTTAAACCAAAAATTCTTTTGGGACCTCCCATTCATACTTTTGTTACACTTGAAAATATTCTCTTGCATTCATTCAAGATTAGAACAAAGTCAGATTCATTGTTTCATGTGCATTGTGTGGTAAGCTTTTGAATTAAATTCAATTGTGTTGCATTGTTGATCTAGAACTTGGCCTAAATATTGTTGAGGTGAAATCTTGAGTAATGTTTGATTTGAGAAATGATTGTAGGCCTTTTTTACCCGTTTGAGCCTTTCAAAGCCTACCAAATGACATCAA
Organism: Solanum chiquidenum; assembly: GCA_029582725.1. Taxonomy (NCBI): domain Eukaryota; kingdom Viridiplantae; phylum Streptophyta; class Magnoliopsida; order Solanales; family Solanaceae; genus Solanum; species Solanum chiquidenum. The sequence goes on along the minus strand of JAJOOS010079987.1, from coordinate 1,631 downwards.
TCCTTAGTATATCCCCACTTTGAGCCTGAATCATATTCTTTGGATAACCACATCTTAACTTATACCCTTTCGGAGTGCTTATACGCACTATACCTCTTTTGGCCTGACTTTCTTGAGCGCACTGAAGACGTGCAAGTTACAAAAGAAGATTCAAAGTTCAAATTTGTCAAAGACAAAGGTTACAAAGTCCATGAAAGTCAAAAATACAAAAATGACTTCAAAGAAAGAAGAAAAAGTTAAAATTCCCCACAAGTTCAAGCAAGCAAAATTTCAACAAAAGAAGAAGAACACTCCAATACAAGCATGGAGAAACTTCAAAAAATGTTGAAAAGGGGAAAAACTCATAAAAGCAAAGTTTCAAAGAAGTAAAAAAGTGCAAAGGTAGGGACAACAGAGAGAATCAAACGCTAAAAGCGTAACAAATGTTGAAAGCATCAATTTAGTGCAATGCTCAAGAAGGAAATAAGTCACTTTATCCCCAAATGATTATCCTACCCATCCCTAAGCCTACATTACAAGATATTAACAAGACCTACCACTTGAAACCATAGGAATTACCTAGAAATCAATATTAGTTGAAAGAGAAAGAATTGTAAGAAAATTCTGTACATTACTATTGTTGGCACTAACCAAGTTAAAATATGTTTCACTGTTCATAAAATAAAAATGGGTTGAAACCCACTTTTAATATTTGTCCATACCAACTTTGTGGACCGTTTCATTGTTGACATTTGTCCAAACCAACTTTGTGGACTGTTTCATTGTTGATACTTGTCCAAAGCAACTTTGTGGACCGTTTCATAGTTAGAATCGTATTTTTTTATCGTCATACCTTTCAAAATGACATTCTTTTTATTTGGATCGTTGTCGCGCCCCGTTTTTCCTCAAAACGGGTTTTGGTGCACGACCTAACAACTCTTTTGGGCTTTGGGTGGTTGAAGAGTCGCCACCTAACGAATTAAGGCGCGTTAGGGCACCTATCTAACCTAATTAAATATAACTAGGGTCAACGAACCAGAGATCAGGGTAAGGGTTCAAGTTACCTCGAGGGGAAGGTGTTAGGCATCCCTCGAAGTCCACAAATGTGGGTCCCGGTCGTATCTCATGCAATATGTGGGGGGTTACAAGTAGCAAATAAGGTCATTTCATTTGTTTGGTTATTTATTAAACATGCTGGCTAAGTGATAATTAACATTAAACAATTAAGGACAAATTATTTATTTATTTAATTAATTAAGCATGTGAAACTAGATGATAACATAAAATTATATAATTAAAATTACTAAAATTATTTAGTTAAACATGCAAGACTAAATGATAACATAATATTAAACAATTAAAATCACTTATTTTATTTTATTATTTAATTTAAATATGCAAGCCTAAGTGATAATATAATAACAAATAAATATTAAACAATTAAGAAAGAGATAAGCAAGGAGACAGAATTTACACAAGTAGATAAGCAAATAATTAAGTTTTATTTTTATTAAAACTACCCCAAATAAATAATATAAACAATTAATGAGGGTAAAAAGGGAAGGGGGACTCTGAAGGACTTTAGGATCAGCACTCGACTTTTCTTTATTTTTTTTTTGATAGGCTTCCGTGTAGGGACAGACAAAACCAAG
>JAJOOS010079986.1:0-57513 GCA_029582725.1 Solanum chiquidenum | reverse complement strand
TTCTCTTATATAGACGAGAAGGTAGGAACAAAAGGAATCAAACAAAAACCAATGGCCGACAAACCTAAGTGGCCTAAATAGTAAAAAGACCTTTACTTTATTTAAAGGTAATGCTTTATCTTGCTTTTAGAAAAGCATTCCTTTACTTTATAAAAGTTGTTTGTCTTCATCTTTCTTTAAGAATCTATCTTGTTTTTTCCCTTTGCCTTTGCAGACGTGGAAGATTCTTCCATTTCCTCTATTTCTTTTGGATATCTTTGCATAATGCCTTCAATATCTTCTTCATCCTCATCAATTTCTTGTCCTTCTCCAGCAGGGCATGGGACATCATCTTCATCATTTGTATGACTGGCTGAAATCATGGAGTTATCATCTTTAATCTCTAGATCAAGATTTCTCATTAAGTCCTTTTTTACCTCTTCCATATATAATGCTATGACTTCGGACTTTGAAATTAATCCTCTTTTCATTTGGATTTTCCTGCTAATTTATTGGAATGGACTAAATCCCTCCTGTGGCTTAGCAGCAATAATATAATAATTTCCAATAGTTTTATTTATTAAATCCAATGTTTCTTGGCCTTGAATTTTTCCTTCAAGGTCCTTGTGGATCATTTTGTTCCAAAACTTTGTATAAAAAGTTCTCTGTAAACACGGGAATCCTTCAGGAGTAGTATTAACTCCTATTGACCACTTCATGATCCAAGAAATTGAAAATTCAATGAAGAAATACATGACTGACATTCCTTCGAAAAAGATATTATCTTCTTGAAGACTCATAAGTGTCGGGGATACATCAATCCATTCTGAATAAAGTTTCTTATAATCTTCAGGTAGTATCTTTATAGAATGACCATATAATGTCCACCATCTGCAAAACCAATTTGGGATTTGTTTGCCAAAATTATTAGAACATATTTTGATAAACCAAGAATGTTTTCTATTCGAATTTTCATATAATAAGGCTTTATTAAAGCCTTCCATATAATGCCAATAGTTATATTTCACAGCCATTTTTTGCTCTGGGTGGATATAGTTCAATTCTTTTAGAGGACTCATTTCCCATTCTTCAGGAGTTATAATCTTCTTTATAATGAATTTAGAAAAGTTATAAACTTTTCTGGTATTTGCAGGGTAGAAATGTTGGAATTCGCATGACCCTGTTGCTGAAAATATTATCTCATAATTCATCTTGTATTTATAAGTGGATGTTGTATAACATACTGTATCCAAATATCTTGACATTATTTGACATGACTCATTTTTCCATTTCATATCATTATTTTCTAAGAGAAGTATAATCTCTCTTTTTTCATTTAAGTCAAACACCTCAGTGTTCTCTTCTTCTGTAAGAGACGATGAATATGATGGCGGACTCTCGTCTGTTCCCTTTTTTGATTTCATAAAATTCATGAATTCTTTATACATTGGGTGGTCTGTGTTAACACCACTGCTGCTAGCAATATTATCGGAAATAAGTTGTCTATTTCCATGTTGAGCTAGGATATGACATCCTCTTCCTGGATTGACTCTTCCTCTTCCCCTTCTGGAAGGAGGGGGCCATGATGGTCTCATTATGTACATCAAGAAACTAATTAGTTTAAATATTCTCTGGTAACAAAATCTGGAAGATTGTTTTCTTCACCCTACTTATAAATAATCTCAAAATCAAAAGGTGCTAATAAAGCTTGCCATCTAGCAAACATTTGTTTAGAAACATCATGTTTGCAATCTTTTTTGAACATGAATTTCGCTGCTTGGCAATCTGTTTTTATAATGAACTTTTGATTGTAAAGATCTCCTTGAAACTTGAGGACACATTTCACAATAGCTAAGATCTCTTTTGCTACTGTGGCATAATTTTTTTGGGCTGGATTCCATTTCCCAGAATAAAATTGGACGATAAAATGACGTTTGTTATCAGGACAATATTGAGTCAAGATTCCTCCATAACCTATATCCGAAGCATCCGTCTCAACAGTTTTATCCCATGTGGGGTTGGCTAGTGTGAGACAGGGAAGGTTTTTAACTTTATCTTTAATCCTTTTAACAGCTTCTGTATGATTTTCAGACCAAGCTTTAGGATTATTTTTAAGTCTATCATATAAGATAGCAGAATTCTGAGCAAGATCTTTTATGAAAGGAGCAACATAGTTAAGACTTCCAAGAAATCTTTGTAATTGAGTTTTGTTAGTAATAATATCAGGGAATTTAGAAGCAAACTCAATACTTCTATTTATAGGACTAATATTTCCTCTTTCTATATTATGACCAAGGAATCTAACATTAGTTTTAAACAAAGACATTTTAGGTTGAGATAAAACTAAACCATTTTGTATTACAATTTTTTTAAATAAGTCTAGATGTTTAAAATGAGTTTCAATATTTTTGGAAAAGACTAAGATATCATCTATGTAAACAATTATAAAATTACTGTAAGGTATGAATATATCATTCATAATTTTCTGAAATTCTGATGGAGCATTTTTTAATCCAAAGAGCATGACATTCCATTCGAATTGCCCATAAAAACATTAAAAGCAGTTTTGTATCTATCTATTTCAGAAATTTGAATCTGCCAATATCCTGATTTTAAATCAAACTTAGAAAATATAATAGCATCACAAACTCTATCAAGTAAATCTTTTTTATTAGGAATAGGATACCTGACCCATTTAAGAGCTTTATTGAGAGGTTTATAATTTATCACCAATCCGGGGGTTCCTCTTTATTGTTCAGCATGTTTATTAACATAAAAGGCTGTGCAAGACCATGGTGACCTTGAGTGTCTAATGAGGCCTTTTTGAAGCAAAGAGCTGATTTCTACTTTGCATAATTCCAGATATTCAGAGTTCATCTGGCAAGGCCTTGCTTTAGTAGGGATATTATCCTCACTGAAGTCATCTTCATAAGGAAGACTTACAACATGCTTTTTCCTATTCCAAAAAGCATTAGGGTGATCTCCACAAATATCAATAGAGAATTGGTTAGCTAAATCGACAAATTTTTCCTGTAATTTAGGATTTTGTAAAAACTGATCAATTTCTATACTATTGATTTCTTGTTTTAGGAAACTAACTTGGTTGTTTTTTGAAATCAATTTAGCAGTTAAATCATTTATCATTCTAGTAAAAGGTTTCGTGACAAATTCCATTATAAAAGGTTTGTTGTTCCAAGTACCAATAATTTTATTGTTATCCCAATGGGTAAGTGGGAAAATATCATTTATGAAAGGTACTCCCAAAATAATTTGGTTAGTAATATCTTTTACTAAAACAAAGCTTTGTGGTACAGAGCTTTTACCTCTGCAAATAAAAGCCTTAGGTAATTTAAATTCGATATTCATTTTGCTTTCATTAGCAGAACGGAGGCTATGTGTAGTTTTATGAAAATACCTAGAAGGTATGAGGCCTTCTTGAATGCAATTTAAATCAGCAGCACTGTCAATAAGGTCTATAAACTCTTTTTTATAATTATAATCAATAAGAAGAGTAATTTTCGTGTAAAACTTTTGGGAAGTAAAAGCTTTAAGACTAAATAGAAAATATTTTTTATCATTTTTTAAAGGAAGGTTTTTAAAAAACTCTAGGCTATCATTTTCACCTTCAAGAGAAGAAGATGATTCCGAGGCATTACCTAATTCATGGAGTGTTTGAAAAGCATCAAGTCTTACCTCTATCACGACATTCTTCTCTTTGAGTTTAATACTGTCCTCTTTACCTAATTCATGGAGTGTTTGAAAAGCATCAAGTCTTACCTCTATCACGACATTCTTCTCTTTGAGTTTAATAATGTCCTCTTTGAGATTATTAATCTCACCTTTTAAATCACTAATAGTAGTAGGAGAGCTAGAAAGGTTTCTCCTTTCTAATAGAAGTTTTTTAACCTCTGTCATGATATATGAACCATCAATGGAAGGAATTTCTTCCGAGATAAGATTTTTCTTCTTATCAGGCGAATGGCTAATTTTATCAATAATTTGAGCTCTTACCTCTGGATCTTTAATATCTTGTAATAGCTCAAGAACTTTGTCATTATCAATGACATTGAGACTCATTTCTTTGAATTGCTCATAGATCTTATAAAGATCATCTTCCTCATTAAGGTTTTTCTCACAAGTTAAACCTTGCTGGCAAGGTGAACATTCATCCTCAGATGTGAGATATTCATGTTGAAGAGCTTTTAGATCCTCACTTGTATAACAAGATTCTTCATTACTGCTATAACTGGATTCTGATTTCTCCGAGTCAGAATTAAGCATAATCTTATAAAGAGAGTCTTTGAGCTTGTCATCTAGATCAAGATTTTTAATCTTTTCTTTGACTCCGCAATCCTTTGCATAGTGACCATATCTTCCACATTTATGGCAAGTATCAGATCTTTATCTCGATACTTTTTTTTTCTTTTAGAAGAATCTCCTTTTCCTTCTTTGGCTCTTCTCAACTTCTTATCAATTTTGCCTTTCTTTCATTTTTCATAATCCTTTCTGGAAGACTTCTTTTTCTTTTTAGAATGAGAATCCTCATCCCTTTCTTTGGATTTTTGCTTAGGTATATCAAAAGCAAATTGCTCACAAAATTCTCCTAACTGTTTTCTTTCAGTCAGGCGATGCCTTTTAAGCTGTTGATTGAGCTTAATTTCGTTGCATAATGCAAGACCTTCTTGTACACAAGCACTAATCAATTTACCATATGTATAATTATCGTAGTTAATACTATGGCTATCACCTCTGATGGCTTTCCTAACTCTTTCAGCAAATAGGTTAGGTAACCCATCTATAAACTTAGATTTCCAATGAGTGCTATTACACTCAGGTAATTCCATAACCCTGCATAAGAAAACATCCTTATAATATCTAAAAGATGTAAGAGTTTTACATCTGAGGTTTTGGAGTAACGTTCTGATAGTCTCACTATTATCAGACCATCTACCAGAAAAGTGTTCTATAATATTCAGAACTAGTGTATAAACTGCGTTCTGTGTAAATTGTTCTCCTTCTTGTTTTACTGCTTGAAGAACCTTATCCCTTTGTTCTAGATTGAGGTAATTATCCCACCAATCTTTTAATTGGCCTGTGAAACCTGCAGTAATTATATCTACAATAGTCTTATCACTATTTTTATTAGTCATACAAATAGTGCTATACATCAGCATCCTATGCATTGTTGTGTAGATCTGTCGGTCAGTATAACCATCTATGTTCCATTCATAGATTTCCTTACCATTATAACTATTAGTTATAATATGCTCATGTTCTTCTAATAAGACATCCTGGGGAGTCGGTCTAGGATAGTAGAACATCCTTTGGACATGTTTCCTAGCATATCTTTCTGAGATTTTATTAATCTCATTATTATGGCTAGGTTCTCCTTCTATAAAATTCTCCATATTAATCGGTTGAGCTCTACTCCCTTTAAATTTCTTTTCAAAAAAGTTCTCTAGCTTCGAGTAATCCTTTATTTTGAAATCCTCAATATCCGGTGGAGGTTGGAGGCTGTTATGCACAATCTTTTCCTTACCTTTTGATTTAGTAGGTAATAAGGAAGTCAATTTATCAGTTTTCTCATGCAAAGAGATGACATGCTCTCCTAAAATGCTCATATAAATATTGGCATAGTTTTGCTGTTTTATAATAGCATTCACATGATTCGCAGTAATAATAGCCGTGTCATTTTCAAATAATTTTGAAAAAGCATTAAAATTTACAATCTGTTCATTTTTATTAATCTGGAAAGATTGTTGAGGAGGAAAAACTGACTTAGTAATTTCCCCATTGCTTAACGTAAAATCTCTTTCAAGCATAGAAATATAATTATGAACATGCTTACACATGAACCAAGGGATAAACGCTATAAGACGATTTATTTTAGATTCCATAATATCTCTATAAAATTCTTCTTGAAATTCAAGTTGTTCATTTTTATTAAAATATTTGAAAAATCATTTTCTAAAAGGTTTCCATTTTTTTCACTGAAAGTCTTTAGCGATACGAGCCCTTGTCGGAGAACCCGGACTAAAATCAATAATTTTGTCAGTCATTAAAAAATATTATTGAGTTAACCCATCAGGAAAATCAAGTTCTGATTCAGTAATATCTAAATCAGGAATAGCTCTGGCGATATTATCTTTATCAATTCTTATATTATCACATCTATAAGTTTCTCTAATTTGAGAAGTAGATGCTCTCGAAGGAACTTGAACAACATAATCAACAGGAGATATATAAGAAGAGTTAGATCTAGTAAGTCTAGAGGACATACTATTACTATTAGGTATAAATATGTAGATACCTTACATATTTATACCTTATAAAATCAAAATAAGTAACAAATCATATGTATTTAATTAAACTTTGTTTTTTCATTTCCCTAGGTTCAAAAATATTCCTTTAAACTCCTAACTTAAATATTAAATTACTAAATTATCCCTATCATATTAACTTTATTTATTTTAATTAAAAAAGACTTAAAGTTTTCTTGAATGGTGGTGTTCATTCGTAACTTACCCTTTCCAATTAAGAGGTTGTGTTTGTTGATAGCCTTTACAATTTCAAATCCCATGAAAAAATCAATGTATATCTCTCGAGCCCAACCTCCACACATCCTTGGCAAAATTAGCCAATGGCTCTTCCACGAAGGTCAAACGGTCATCTAACTTGACTGAGTCATACTGGAGCACCTGAGATTGTCTAGCTATAATGTATTTGCGATGCATCGACATATGGAAAGTCGGATGAACAACTGAGAAAGTAGGAGGCAAAGCCAACTCATAATTAGTAATGTTTTCAAATTCACGAAAGATCTCAAAGGCCTAATGAAGCTGGGATTAAGTTTGCCCTACCTCCCAAGTCTTATCATTCTCTTCAAGGGTGACACTCACAGGAAAATATGATCACCAACACCAAAACTCAAAGGATGGCACTTACGGTCAACATAGTTCTTCTGCCTTCTTTGAGATTTTCTTATCCTAAGATTTTCGTATGAATCACAAAAAATTCGGCCAAAGCCTCCTGAAGCAAGTCCATACCACGTGGCCTAGGCTCCGAATCCTTAAACCAACAAATTGGAAATCGACAATGCCTCAAATTGGGCCAGCTTAATACTTGAATGGTAGTTGTTATTATAAGCAAACTTCGCCAAAGCCTAAACTGGTACCACTAACCTCTGAAGTCCAACACACAGGCTCGAAGCATATCTTCCAAGGTACAATACAAGTGCTGCCCCATAGGTACACCCTATCCATCCCGTAGGTACAGTTTACTCGGCCCATAGGCATGGTGTATTTGATCTGTAGGTACAATCTACATGGCCCGTAGGCACGATATATAAATCAACTGGTAGGCTCAAAAACCCTGCAGTGTGAGTATTTGTTGAGGCCAAAACAAGCTCATAGATGACATCCAGAGGATAAAAATTATATCATAGAAATAGTAAGTGATCACATGCGATTAAACAAAATCATAACATGATTTTCTAGCCTATCAAGTCAAGTTTAGAGTCCTACTGATAGATACTATATCATGTTGTGGTAGCCAACTCAATAGATACGACTACAAGTCATATAACTATTATGTATAGTCCACAACAGACTTAGGTCATTAGGATCATGCCAGAATGGGAATTATAACCTTATAATACCTTTCAATCAAAGCTTCAAAAGTGTCTCTATGAAGCTTGCTTGACTAACCAAAAGTAGTGCAATAACGCGAGAATCAACAAGGCTGCAAAAATGAGCCACATCCAATCGATAAGGCGTTAAGATCGTCATTACGACAGATCACTTTTAACTCAACAAACAAAGTCATTATCTCAAAATCACCAGCAGATAATAACAACATTAGGCTATCAATATCTCACAAGAGCGGCAAAATCCTGAGGTAATATAACAAGGTGCACTTTACGTTGTTCTAACCTCCATACGCAGCACCTAGAAGTGGAGCTATGATCTCTCATGACTCCACAAGTTTAATATCATGAATATACACTTCAAAACAGGTCACAACAACACATTAACTAGGCTTCCTGGAGCCACGACAATCGAGCGCCGCCTTGTGGCTCAAAAGCTGACAAAACGACAAAAAATATAAAAATACGAGGGAGGTGATTGGAGGAAACTTACCTTAACCAAAAATATTTTATTTATCAAGAACAACAAACTTCCTCAAGGGTTCAACATCATCCTAACTCCGCAACATTAATAAAATGCACCAAAATAAAGCTTGGGTCGTAGGAATCAATTTCCAACTTTTAAGCAATAATGAGATTTGAAGCAAAGTAGGTGTATAACCTTAACGCAAAGTAGTTCAACCGTATAAGTAACTTAACAACCAAATTACACATGAAATTACTTCAACCACAATTAAAAACGATAAAATATATCACAAAATGAAGCATTGCGACGAGGAGAACATTTCTCCGAACTTGAGCCAAGGAAGAATCAAGCTAGAAGGGGGATGTTTTCTTATCTCAAAGATCTTGGAGCTATCTTCAATGGATACTGAACGTTTATTTCTTGAGAAAATATGAAAATGATTCTTTTTGAAGTCAAGAAGGCCCTTTTAAAAGCAACCAAATCTGATCCGGATCCGTGACCCATTTTTCCCAAACAACCTGCAGTAAAATGGTCATTATACTCTTTACTTTGATGTCGGATTGCCGAACGATTTAGTGCATTGGAAACTAGACTCGTAGACCTTCAATTTGATAGATAATAGGTCCTCTAACTCTTTATATATTGTGAGATAATCTCATTCCAATTCAGGCCATAAATAATATTAAATCAAAACTTCCTTATAATAAAACCGACACTTGAAATTTTTGTTTCAAGTCTCTCTTTGGCCTATAACTTCCGTCTAAGAATTTCATGTGACTTTATATAGCTATTCCATAGTGTAACCATCTAATTACTTTTATTCTCCTGACATCTTAATGGTTGACGTGAATTATGATAACTTGGCTTGTTGAACATAAACTTGTTATTTCAAACGTTACAAACTTATGGGGTGTTACATAAGGAACATTTGTCCTCGAATGATAATAACATATGTGTGGAATTATATAAAACAATACAAGAACTCATATAACACCAAGTAACGTACCTCAATCACTCAAATACGGGCCTGCTCTCTATCTGTTCTGAAAATCATCTGAATGATTGATTAGCTGGAGATATCTAGACTTCATTTCCTCTTCAGCTCCCCACATCATCTCTTCTACATTACGATTCTGCCACAAAACTTTTACTGAAGCTATATCCTTATTTCTCAATCTTCTTATTTGGAAGTCTACTATGGCAATAGGGACTTTTCATAAGATAGCTCCTCTAAAATTTGAACATCTGTTGTTGGCACTATACGTGTTGGTTCTTCAATACACTTTCATAACATAGAAACATGATCAATTGTACTTCCTCTGACTCTGGAGGTAACTTCCATCTCATAGGCAATTCGGCCTATTCGTCGCAAGATGCGATAAGACCCACTATACCTAGGGATCAACTTGCCTTTTCTTTCGAACCTCATAACGCTAGGCGAAACTTTCAGAAAGACCCAATGATGATCAACATCAAACTCTAATATGATTTCTGATGGCTCCGAGCTATCGAAAACCACTTTCTGAATCTTAACCTATTCTACGGCTTACTGCACTAAGTCTGGTCCAAACAACACTAACTCTCCAACCTCAAACCAATCAAGAGGGAATTAACATTTTCACCTCTATAAAGCCTCATATGGTGCTATACCAATGCTAGAATGATAGCTATTATTATGATAAGTGAACTCTATAAGTGGCAAGTGATCATCCTGATTTTTGTGAAACCTAGCACACACGCGTGTAACATGTCCTTGAGCATCTGGATCGTACGTTCAACTTGGCCATCAGTTTGAAGATGAAATATTGTACTAAGATTGACCTATGTCCCCAAACCTTTCTAGAAAGATCTCCAAAATGTGTTGTAAATTGTACCCCTTTGTTTGAAATAATCAATACAAGAACACCATGCAATCTTACAATCTCTCTAATATACAATAATTGCATAATCTTCAGCTAAAAATATGATCCCGACTGACAAGAAATGGGCTGATTTTATCAGCTTGTCGATAATCACCCAAATGAAATTAATGTCACACATCTACAATTTGAATATTAAATTAAACCTACAAGAAAAATGGGATATCATATAAAGCTACTAGAAAAGGTAAGGTGTAAATGATAAAATATGATTATCAAATAGTAAAAACAAATGAAAAGATAATATTAAGGTAACAACGCGATCACACCAAATTTGTTGTTACACTAAATGAAGTTTTTCGTCGTTACCTAATAATGGAATTTTTAAACAATAGGATAAAATAAAATTTAAGTAACAATCTAATCAATTATTGTATTCAAACTCACAAAACAATGCAATGCAATACAATACAACCATCCAAACAAGGTGTGACTGTATTGATTTTTAGGTTTTTACATTTTAATTTTAAAAATTGCGAGAACTTCCTAAAATTTTAAATATTACCCCTCATCAATAATTTCCAAGAAAATGAGGTCTAATCCGTTAATTTTTGAGTCATTTTCTCATCTAGTACTCTCTTAATTTTTCTTTATTAAACCCTGTATAATATTCCAACAATAAATACTAGGAAAAGTTATCTAACAACACATTCTTTAACTATATAATTTCATTAGGTATCAATTTTTTTTTTAGCTTTTTCATCTACAAATTTAGTCGAAGAAGGATTCATCTTCAACTTTAAAATCGACTGTGGAAAAAATTGCCAAAAAAGGGGGACAAAGTCGAGTTGTTGGTGGCTCCGTAAGGGTTTTGGGTCGAGATCCATGGGTGATTCCATTGTTGAAAGTGAAAAAAAAGCTACGGGAATTGATACAGAGCAAAAGAGAAAGTGTGTAATAATTTCTTCTTCATTTTTTTTCTTTTAGCAGATCAAATTGTTGAATATTTTTTTGATTTTTTGTTGCTTTCAACAGATCTTTTAATGTATCTAATTGATTTTGATTCTTAAATTAATGTATAATTTGTTCGTTTCACCTTTATGATACATTACAAATTTATCATGTGAAAGATATCGTTTTCAAATATTAGTTTTGATACATAACCCTATTTATTGAAACACAAACTAGTATGTATCATGTTCATAGTTATGTATTGGATACACAACTATTACAAATTTTGTTATCTTTTACCACCGATACATACACTCAGCCTTATTCAACTAGTAGAAGACTATGTATCTGTAGAGACTATCAAATATTATTGTTGATACATAAACACTAATGTTTTATAACAAAATCAGTTTGTATCATATTCATATTTATGTATATGACACATGACTTTGTTATGTATATAACATAGTTATGTATCAGATGTTCTGATGTATCATATGTTGTTAAGTTTCTGCAACATTGTTTTAAAAATAATTAGTGTATATCATATTCATAGTTTCTTTTGTATATGATACATAACTATATAAAATTATCGACTAATTTTTTTTAATCTGTTACGGTTTGGAGATTTTTGAGAGAAGTAAATTTGACATTTGAATTGTTTGGAGTTGTTATTTGGGAGAGATTGACATTAATTTGATTTGCATGATTTGGGGAACTGACATTTAATTTTAGGGAAAAAGGTCAAATATGCCCCTGAATTTTTAAAAATGGTATGTGTATGCCCTCCGTTATACTTTTGGGTTAGATATACCCTTATCGTCATACTTTCGGCTCATATATATCCTTTATGCAAACGGGAAGACACGCGGCACCATCTCAAAATTTACTTTATTTTATTTTATTTTTATTCAAAATTAAAATGCCCACCCAACTATCCATTTAGTTTACCCACCCATATTAGAAAAACCCTAACCCAATCTAGAAGGATCTTTACAGAGCATCCCAAATCAAATCTTCGCCGCCGTCGGCGGCAACACAAAATAAAATATTCTTGTCGGAACTCTAAGAACAACCTCAAAAATCTCCTCCGTGTAGAGTCACCATAAAATGGAGGGATTTCGGCTAACATTTTCTACCTTCTCATTGTAATTTCTTCCGCCTAAAATCGTCGGTGCCACGTAACACGTCACCCCTACTACTCCACTCATCAACTCGTTGCTGCAGAAAAATTGAGTGAGCCAAAATCAACCAATTTTAGATTGTTCATGCAGTTGTTAAACAGAATGTTGTGTGGCTTAATATCCCGATGAGCAACACCGAGCCGGTGGCAATGTCTTATTGCATCCATCAACAGATCTGGCCAGTTGATTATAACAAAATTTAATGTTGAGGACAACAAACAGTTAAAAAAAAGTCTATCTTATATGATATTCTCACTTATTTAATCATCAATTTTATAAATTAATTTTTCCCAAAATTTACAATATGCGGCAATGATATTGAGGTATTATTGTTAATGAAAGGAAAATATACAAAACTCAAGAGTTTCTAGCCTTAATTTTGACATTCTTAGGTAGTATTGTCAATGAAAGGATAGATCTTGACATTTTCTGAAATGTAACCTATCTATGAACAACATGATAATTGATACCCAATGTAAGCTAATCTGTGAAGTGAACTGAAATTAACTTAGAATTTTTCGCCTTAATTTTTTCGTTAAGAGAATGATAACCCCTCTAATCAGAGTGATAACAGACAAATGACAATGTGAGGATTGGGTCAGAGCTTTTCAAATTTGGGTGGGTAAAATAAATGGATAGTTGGGTGGGTTTCTTTAGTTTTGAATAAAAAATAAAATAAAAATCGGGTAATTTTTTTAGATGACACCACGTGTCTTTCCGTTTGGTTAAAGGATATATATGACCTAAAATTATGACGGTAAGGACATATACAACCCTAAAGTATAACGGAGGGTATATGCATACCATTTTCAAAAGTTCGGAGATATATTTGGCCTTTTTCCCTTTTCTAAAAAGGTGAAATATGTTTCCCAAATACTATGGCCAAACATATGGTGAAATTTCATCCAAATTTTCACCCAAATAATATTTGGAAATCTATGGCCAAACGCTAGCTTATATTGGGAATTCCAACTTCCAAAAAGAAGAAAAAAGAGAAAGGACTAGGGGGCTGCTAATTTATGACTTTTAACTTCTTTTCGGTGTTGATATTTTGACTAAAAATAAGTATTATTATTATATTATTATTATTTTACTCAAACACCGTAAAAATACTTAGCTAGCATGGTCATAGATTCCTAAATATTTTTAGTAAATATCATTTGGATGAAAATTTGGATGAAATTTCACTATGTGTAACGGTCATAATACTTGATAAATATATTTCACTTTTTTAAGAAATATGATTTACATCCTTAAGTTTTGAAAACTATCATTACTTTCACAACAAATCTATTGGATCTTCGTTGCAATAAATAACAAGTAGTATCCATGACACTGGGGCAATGTGGTAGGTCGGAGTGAGTGCAACAAGCATCATTCCATATATCGTGAGGTAGACGAAGCACATGACTTTGTTACTCTGAACCGATTGTTTGTCATTAACCATATCATCAGTTTCATATTCATCATTGCTTTAGTGTTTACATAAAAAAAATATGCAATACAACGCAAACAATTACTAAAGATGATGTTGTTATAAAAAACAAAAGTTTGGTGTAGAATTTGAATATTTAAAAGTTCCCAAATAATGAGATTTGACCCAAATATTAATTTTTTTAGTATTTGAGAATTTGGGTTATTTGCCAAAAATATTTACCAAAATAATGGCAAATTATATAGACAAACACTATTTACCGATTCCCTCCCCCCCTCCAAATTTTACTTGGAAAATCTATGACCAAACGAATCCTTAAAAACACTTGAAATAAGTTAATTCGAACGGACACTAAAACTATGATTTGATGGTTGTTTATTTTCTTTTCTCATTAGAAAGTTACCTTAGTCAAACAGTAAAAACCAGTCAAAGCCCTGATAGTGGGGAGCCTTATTTTCTTTCAAAGCATCCTTCCGAGGTCTTAACATTGGCACACAAATTACTACCATTTGTCTATAACGAACTTTTAGATTAAAAAAATATGGAAAATAATCAAATATGTTTTTAAATGATGCTAAATTGAATAAAAATGTCACCCGTTAATAATTTGATCTAAATATATCTATTATCATAAATATTTTAATTAAAAAATACCATACTATTAATCATTTTGATCCAAAAATGACATATAAAGTAGAAACTTTTTCACTATAAAAAGTGTAAATATTTTCACTTAATATACAAAAGACATGACTTAAAAAGTAATTACCAGATCTGCTCTGGTATATTTTTCTATGCTTCAGCAAACACCACTAGCTACAAAAGCATACTTACCACATTACAAGCTATAAGAGATGAAATGAAATGTCAGTACTCACTCGGTTTCATATTATTTGGTCCATGTTAATATGACATAATTCTTAAAAAATTATAATATTAGCACTATATTTTACCAAATTAATCTTATTAATAATATTTTAAAATTCTAAATTTAATTATTACTACTACCTCATCTACTTTTAATTGTCATAGTTTCCTTTTTTAGAGTCAAACTATAAAAATTTGATCAACATTTTATGATATATTTTTTCATCATATTGATATGTAAAAGATTGCAATTTATAATACTTTTCGTATAGTTTTAAATATCTAAATTTTTTGTTTACAATATCGAATTAATGTAATCTAATTTAACTTTGAAAATTAGTCAAATTAACTTTTGAAAAGTACAACATGACAAATAAAAATGGACGGAGGGAGTACTATTTTATGTAATTTAATATTTAATGATAGAAAGAAAAAATAATAAATAAAGCTTGTTAATTTTCTAAATTGGCCAAGTAAAATAAAACATTTATATTCAATATAAAAGCCAAATAATATGAAACAGAGGGGGAGTACTTGAAATCAACTTTCATATTGCTGAAACTATGCTGAAATATAGAGTAATAAAAATGATCAAATTTACCCCAGTAATTTTAAATTGGGCAAGTAAAAACAAAGCTTCAACACAAAGTAATATCAAATCATAATCAAAAGCTTAGGAATAAATTTGAACATTTTTTTTCAAAAATTTGAACACGTTAAAGTTCATTGTGAAACTCCATTACAATAGGAAATACATATACAAGACGTTCTTTCCTTTCTAAAAACAAGAATATGAGTGAACCAAAAATTAGCGAAGGACAAAATTAATTAATTTCGAATAGAAGGTGAATTTGGTACCTTTGGCAACATGTTAAAATTTGCTTCCCATTATGGTAGGCTGGTTGAATTGTTGCCTTAATTACTCGTTTGTCCTACTGAAATCAATTTTCTCTATATTAAGGCATCACATTTAAAAATTTTTTTGGTACAATTACAAGTTACAACACCAAAATTAATGTGACCCAAATGCCCTCACTGATCAAACGACCGTTGAAGGATTCCCTAATCCAAAAACTGGATCAAGATTCTCATCATTCCCCAAACATACTTCATAAAATAACATTACAAAACAACATTTTTTGTTTTTATTCCTTGAAACAACATATAGGTGACAACATTAATTATTTTCTATTTTGAAAAAAATAATAAAACCCCCCTTTTAACGGCTCTATTGACAGACTGACTCCACCCACCCCCCTTGCCCGCCTCAGTCAAAATTTGAAATGCCACTTCTGAATCTATTTCTATTACCCCATAAAGTTGCCATTTTTAATTGAGTGGTTTTCTTGAACTCTGAACCCCTTTTCCCCTTTTCCTCTTATCTTTTTCTCTTCTCCTGCCCGTTACAAATCTTTCATCTTCGTGTTGTTTTCTTTCTCACTGCAATTTTGAAAAATTTCAGTTCTTGGGAGAAAAAATGGGGAGTTGTTTGAGTAAGAAGAACACTTCTTGTTCTTCTTCTAAATCTACTTCTACTTCTACTGTTGCAGTTTCAAATACAAATCAAGAAATTGTTAAAAATAGTACCCAAGTGGAGAACAAGAAAGAAGTAGAAGGAGAAAGTGTGAAAAAAGAGATCTTTGTTATTAAACACAGGAAAAGCCATGAAGTGGATAGGAAGACTGAAGAAGAAAAGGGTATGGTTAAAAAGGGAATTGAAGTAGTTGAGACTGTGAAAAATGGTATTAGTAATAGCAATGGTGGGTTAGGGTTAGGGTTAGGGTTAGGGTTAGGCAAAGAGAATGGTATTGTTGTATCGGCTCCTGTGAGGACTTCAAGTTGTACTAAAGAAGAGGTTGATGCTATTTTGATACAATGTGGGAGGCTTAGCAGGAGTTCATCTACTGGAAAGACAGGGGTTTTGGGTTCTAGTGGATCTACTGATACTCCTCAAAGGAGTAGAAAGTACTCTGGTTCCAAGAGGAGTTTTGATTTTGAGAATGACAATGGTAATGAGGGGATGCAAGAAAATGTAGTGGATTGTGAGGATGATGGGGTTGATGGGAATGGAGTTCGCCGCCATAGGCAACGCCAACGTCAGCCTAGAACCCCTAATTCTTCGTCTCAGGGACGGAGGAGAACCCCGAGTAGGGAGAGAGACCAGGCGCAACAGCAGCAGCAGCAGCGGTCGGGGAGTAGTAGAGAAAGAGGCAGCGGTGGAGGAGGGGGTAGAAGGGTGAGCAGATCTCCTGGTAGAAGATCTGACTCACCAATTACTACTACCACAAATGGTGGTAATGTGGCCTCTGTTAACGCTAATGGAAATAATGGTGGTAGGCCTGGGAAGATGGTATCTGTACCTGCTACTGTTTCATCTATGGTGATGGATAAGAGCATTGATGCTGGTGGAACTGACAATATATCTGCTGCTGCTGTTAAGAGGATTCAAGTGAAGAGAAATGCAGGTGGCGACGGACCAAGAACTGCTGCATCTCCGCGTGCTCGGTCACCAGCAAGGGTGAATGCTAAGGTGTTGAATGAGAGAGATAACAATGCTCATTCCAACCAAAATCAACAGCAGCCCATGTCCCTTAGCCGTAGCAATTCAAGGAAACATGAGCAATCTCCCTACAGAAGAAATCCTCTCAGTGAGATTGATACCAATGTTGTCTTGGAGCAGATGCCCGCGCCAGGACTGAAGGTCCCTTCCCAGGTTGGCTCCTTTTATTAGTTTGTAGACTTCTTTAGAAAAAACTCGTGTTTTAGTTTTTGCTTATTTATCATAGATTGGCTGATAAGTGCTTGTGCTAGCCAACCTTTGATGCAATGAATTTTA
The DNA here is from genome assembly GCA_029582725.1 of Solanum chiquidenum. Taxonomy (NCBI): domain Eukaryota; kingdom Viridiplantae; phylum Streptophyta; class Magnoliopsida; order Solanales; family Solanaceae; genus Solanum; species Solanum chiquidenum. The sequence continues at coordinate 40,291 of JAJOOS010079986.1, read as the reverse complement.
GTTTTGTAGGTCTGGTGTAGGTATAAGTGTGAAATTAGAGAATGGAAACTGATGTTAGTCTTGTTAGAATTTTGTATATCTATGTAGGAATAAATGTGAAATTTAAAGAACTTTATTTTCCTTGGAAGATGAATAATTTACTTGAAATAGACCTCTATAGACTAATGAGAGTGGAGTATTCATTGGCCCCGATTAGTACGGGATTTTGATTGATTTAGTATCAATATTGATGTGCTCTCTCTTTGCAGAAGTTGAATGCAGAAACTGTGAGCAATGGCAAAGTCAAGGAGCAGCAGCAGCAGCATAATGTTGCAATGAATGTGATTGTTTCAGGACCCGAAAGCCATAAACCCCAGAGAAGCAGGTCTTTAAGGCTATCTAGAGACTTGGATATCAATCCTGAAGCTCTCTCAAATCCTCCTCAATCATATACTGCACTGTTGCTTGAGGACATCCAAAACTTCCATCAAAAGACTAATACCACCACACCTCTATTTTCACTACCACCTTGTGTAACAAAAGCTTGCTCAATTGTTGATGCAGTTGCTGACCTGAACTCAACCACTAGCTCCAATCTGTCCAGTGCTTTCTCCGATGACAGGAGAAGAAACCCCACATCTGAGCAATTTAGTCAGAATGATAATGCTTCTTTCGATCCTCTAGGGAAGAAGAAGTTAGGGATCAAGGATCCCTTCATGGAGTCTGAAGTTGCTGTGAGTGATGACTTAATGGAGCCAAGCATACAGAAGTATGTAACTTTCAGAAGGGGGACTGATATGGAAGAACAAGAATCCTCAGGAAGCAACAGTGTTGTTGGTGGTCAGCAAAATTGGCTATCCCCTTCCTCATGGGAACCAAATTCGGCTGATTCAACCGACTGTTGGCCTTCTTCAAAATCCTACAGTAGAGATGATAACAAGAGTCCTCTAGGCTTTCAAAGGCATGCGATATCTGAGATTGGCCAAGACATGGAAGAAGGAAAAAGAAGAGTGAATGTGAAGAGGAGGGAATCTGACAACCAGCAAACAGGAATAGGACGTGGCAGAGTTGGACTTAGAGGAGGGATTTCTATGGCTGCTTCTACTTAAAACATTGAAGAATTTGCTAAGATGTGTATGCAGTTTGTTTTAGAATAGAACTTTTAGTTGCGGTTGCTCACTTTGCAGCCTTTTGTTTTCATTGAAGATTGTACGCTTTGCAACCTTTCGTTTTCGTTGAATGTTGTTTGCAAATGATTTATTTTGAAGCAAATGTAATTCATCTACCGCCTACACATGGGATCTGTGTCACAGTTATTCTTTGAAGTTCTATGATTGATACCATAGTGCTAAAATTGGAGAATCACTTTAATGCAGGGAACAAAAGCATACACAACAAACATGTGTATTGTTAGTAATTTGGATGCACCAATTCAAATTGACTTACGAGATAGCAATTAGAATTCCCTGCAAAAGATGAGAATATCATTCTTGTCAACCTTGAGCACCCATATAAGCTATTTGTTCTCTTTGGACAGGAGGAGGATGCCAACTATTCATCTAGTGTCACTTTTATGTAAATTGCAATCATAGCTGCTCTTATTATCTGCACAGACCACAGCCATGAAGGTCTACCAAGATACTACAGGAATTAAGTAAACTAGGCAAAAGACTGAAGAAGTAAGAATTTATGTATGAAAGATGGAAGATAGAGGGTAAGTATTCAAATATTGAACATCTTTGGAGTGCATAAGTCATAGCAAAAAGCTCAAATAAAGTGATTGTACTTCACATTTTATCAAGATTGAAATACTCATAGTAATTGTATTACCTTGTTCAGAAGAGGAGCCTTGGTCACGGGTTCGAACCGTGGAATCAGTCACTGATGCAAGGCATCAGAGTAGGCTACCTACATCACACCCCTTTGAGGTGCAGTCCCTCTTCGAACCTTTGTGCACCGAGCTGCCCTTTTTAATTATATTACCTTGTTCAGGAATTTCTTTTGGATACTGATAATTCTGTTCCGTTCACATCAAACCAGTAAGACCAAAAAAAGTAAAGAGGAAACAAATCACTTTATATCAATCCAAAATAGTATGAGTAAACACTGTCAACAGATAAAAAATCTGTAAAAAAAGGAAGAAAAATAATTATACAGAAAATAATTCCAAGACTGGACTATAACCTAAAACCAAACTGGCAATCACTATTCCTAATCCTGATAGCATTATTTGCAGACAAACTATCCACATCCAGCCTACACTTAACCAAAAAGTTCCACTTCATAAGCTTCAATTTCCCAATCTTGAGCTTCACTGGAACTTTTGCCCTGAGATTCAATGGAATACTTCCTCTCTGTTGATCCACCTGCAGTGCCTGCAACAATCCAGTAGCATTCTGTGTTTGTCCTGATAAATCCAAACTAAGTACAGTAGTATTCTGATGACCCTGATAAAATCTTGGCAATGACCCTTCACAAAGCTGAACACCAGTATACCAAACACTCAATTGGCTACCACTTTCATAGTAAATCCCAATTTTCTTGTTGGGGTTTCTTGCAGTGATGTTAACATTAAAAGTAGCAAACAATAAGCTCATGTCATTATTGAAATTGAACTGTGTGATTCTCATACTGTCAACAGAGTACTCTGGTATTTTTGGCTGGAAAACAAAGTAAAAAGCAGCAGATAAAGCAGCAATGATTATGATGATGAGGAACAACAGACAACATGTGCAACATAAACATCTTTTGCAAGAACAACATCTTCTCTTTGGTGGTTTTAATGGTGGATAATATGGGATTGTTCTTCTAAAAGGTGGTTCTTGCTGGTGCTGCTGCTTCTCAGGGTCACCTTTTTCTGAACTGAAAGAACCCTTTGGCACTAAAGGGACAGAGGGTTTTTGTACTGGAAGTTCAGGTACTGGATGAATTCTTTGTTGCTCTGCCATAGGAGAAAAATTGTGGGGTGGATGTAACAAAGAATGTAGTACTTGGTTAATATATATAGAATCTTGAAAGAGTTCAATTTTTTTTTTTCCTTTTATGTATTTGGTATTCGAAACTCACTAATCAGAATTCGGCCCACACGTAAATGATGCAATTACCTGGAAAATAATTCACCTATAAGAAAATAAGTAGTAATACTTCTATTTATAATAGTGCAAAACCTATTTTAACTAGAATTTGGAAACCTTGTTCTAATATTATTCTGACAACAAATTCTATTTAGACATGAATTAAAGAAACTTAACATATTCTAAATCGTAAACCATTTAGATTAAAATATAATTAGTGTCATACGTCAAGATCTATATGTATAAATTATAATTATTGAAGTTTTCTTATTTTGACTTTTTTATCAAGAGAGGTTGATGTGTCCCCATCTAACATCTTAATTAAAAATTTGGTATTCTAATAGTACACACTTTGCTTTAATGAGTAGTAAATATTTGCTGACTGCTCATTGGGAAGAAAAAAGAGGGGAGGTGCAATTTTATGAGTCAAAAAGGTGACGCGTTAATGTTTTCCAAAGTCAGTGTTTGGGTTGTGTGGAAAGTTATTAAATGTGTTTTGGTAAGTGAACTACTGAAATTTATAAAGTCTAAATTGTTTGAATTTTGTTTTTCGAGTGGTGAACGCAATGCGACCGACATTAGAAATATATTATAAAAGTGAAGGTAATATATGAGTATATTTTATATTTTTGTAAATCGATCATATTGAGTATTATTATTATTATCGTTATTATAATATAATCAAAATATTCAATTAGGTTGCTAATAGAACTATATCCTCTCTAGTCCAATATAATTACATTGTTGGAGTGTGACACATCCTTCAAAATATATATTTAAAGACATCAATCAAAGGGTAATTTGTTAATACTACCCTTTTGATTCTTCCAAACTCTTCTTAAAAGTAATGATAATTATTTGAGATTTAAAAATAGTTGAAACTCCCACTTAAAAGAAAAGTAATTCTATAAATAAAATAATGTATTCTAAAACTTTGAAAAATTCATATATTTTGAACCATAAAAAAATGTCAACAATATATTTTTATTGGACTAGAGGGAATAGCTTTTAACCTCCACAATAATACCCTTGTATTTTGCTTCCCCCACTTGACAAAATACTATACTTTCTTTATGAACTAGATGTCTTGTACAAAAAGATAATTACGTAATTAGATCATTTCAAAAGTATGTATCTATTCCGTATAATAATATTGATTTGACAATCTATAATAAATTATAATCGACTTGTTATATAACATATTAAACTAAATTATTAATATAAAATTTTCATTATAGTATAATTTAACAACTTTAAATCCTTTAAGAAAAAAAATAAGGAATTCTGTTGAATAGGCAAATAGGTTAGTGTCACACATGTAGACGCTACCCAAAAAATAAAATAAATGAAAACTTTCGTTTAGTTATTTCTTCCACATTTGCTTTTCTTCTACTACTGGTTGTTATATGAAGAAGTCTTAGGCATCAAGAAAAATAAAGACGTTGAGCAACAAACAAAGTTTTTAGAAGCTTCCATAAAACTAGTACTCCTTCGATTTACATGTTGTTTGATCAGACACGATATTTTAAAAAAAAATAGAAAACTTTTAAATTTATAATTTAAAACAAATTATAAATTAATAAATCAATAATTAAGGGTATACCATTCAGCTTTTTTATGGGAGAATTAAAATCAATAAATAATATTAAATTAATTCTAAAAATATATACATAAAATATCTAAATTACGAAAAAAATCAAAGATTTACCTGCATTATAATATTTGGACAAATAATTCTCCTCTCATAAAGCAGTACCAAATCCTCTTTTGACTTCAAGGAGAAGGAGCGGCAGCCTATCAATTTATTAGAGCCAACAAACCCAATAGCCATCGGTTGTTGTATTTATTTAATTAGCAAAAATGTTAGGATTAGTTCAACCTTAGGTAGTTTACTACACTATAGAAATGTATTTATGTATATATAATCAAATAATTGAAATAGATCGATATATATTTTCGCTTTTCGGGATCGAAAATAATTGTTTAGGTCGTATATATTTTCAGTGCGGTGATAGAAATCAAGATACAGGTTCAACGGTGTCTAGTAACTTTAGTCCAAATAGTGTATTTTTTTTTATACTTGGAAATGGAGAACAACATATTTCCTTCAGTATCTATCAAACAGAGGTAAATAAAAAGAAAAGCTTGATTTGATTTCACAATGATCACACTCTACAAGCTCAACCGAGTTTTTTAAGAAGAAAAAGAAATCGTACAGACATAAATAAAAAGAAAAATTACTAAAACTGCAATTTTAAAGCTAAGTTTGTAGGCAACAAATACAATTAGCTTACTGGTCTTTTCCTACACCAAGGATCCACTGTGCAAGATGAGTCAAGTATGGTTCTGCTCGAGAGCCACTGCTTAATATCGGTCCCAGGCTGTGAAGCTCAAAGGAAAATTCCTTCTCAAATTTCCTGCAAAATGATTATAGTTAACTATGAGAGACACAGATAAGAGAGATTGAAAACCAAAAGTACAAATTCGTTATAACATACAGAACGGATTCTAATACTGTGACGTTTTCAGGAGCTAGTCTCCGCATCTGATATGGGGTCCTTAGTTTCAAGTTCTTATATTTTTCTATACTGGGAGAATCATTAGACAATGTGTCATTGTCAGTAGTATCCAACGAGGAGGTAATCAGCCGTTGCATTGCAGCTGCATATTGCAGACATATCAATTTCAACCTCTCCACTTTCTGCATTTAGAAAAATATTCATGAGAAAATCAGGACAGTAAAAATAGTTAGAACAACAAAATAGTAAAATTGTTGAAGGAACAGACTCGAAACCTAAAACGTAATCTGGCAGTTGCTACAAATGTAGGTTCTTGAACATTGCAGAAGGGTTATCATCAGTATCAATCTTTTGTGAAAATTTTATAATTAGGAACAAAGTAACTGAAGGACACCAATAACCAGGACTGGAAATCATAACTAACCTTAAGAAGGGCTGGTGATAGAAGCACACATTCCCTCAAGCACTTATCAAGAAAAAAGTCATGGTATTGGATAACCTGCCCCAAAAATGAATCAAAGGATCAATGAGACAACACATCAAGTTGAAACAGAAGGACCACCCCAGCAAGAGTCTCTCCTATAATGTGTTTAGACACAAGATTTCTTTGTACATAATCATTTTACCTCGTCAATGCTTTTTGCTGTTTGAAGTCTACTGAGCATTACATGCCAGTTAGGTTCAAGCACCTGAAGATACAATAAAATCCTGGTTCAATCTGACTAGCAATACACATCAAAACTTATATTGTCAACCCTCTTGTATATCAGCCAATAAAATATCAAATTTTTTACAGTCAGCCGTCTTTTATATCAGCCAATATAATTCATTTCATTTGACCTTCTATAACAAGAGAAAAAAGGAACAGCTGTCTTCACTAGTTTAATAGATGTACTAAAGCACATGTCTAATATAGCATTGATAATGAAGAAGAATCGTGAAAGAGAAGGATATATTAGTGGTGGTATGGTGACAGTGATGAAAAGAACAATGAGAAAAACTGGGGAACTCAAAGTATGCAACCAGAAATTAAAATAACAAAGGAAGAATAACATATAAAAAAAAAAACACATAGAGAAGTAGGAAACTCAAAGCATTCAAGCAGAAATTAATGTACCAAAGACAGGCAGAAATAGCAAACTAACATAGGAACTGCAGTTCCCTGAGAAGGGGTGAAACTTGCCTCAAATGTCAAATAGTGTAAGAGACTATTTATGAACTTCAGCATATTGCGACATAACAAAGATGATACAGAAACTGTAGTTCCTTGCATGTCAAGCTTGCGGAGACCCTATAATAACAAAATAAGCAAAAATGCAAATCTATCAGAAGTCAAAAAGAAAAAGAGAAGCTACTTTACTACTGTTAGTAAAAGTAACTGAAAGCTCATACCTGATGTACTTGCCATGCCCCAGAGAGTTGCCTATCAACATGCTTACAGTGAAATAGAAATCTGAAAATCAACTGATATTTTGTCAAGGCTTTCCGTGATATTACAAGAGATAAGGGCCATCTAACCTGAAACACAATAAATGCAACCGTCTCAGGAGACAATAATATAATGACCCAGCAAAAATAATGCTACGACCTTTAATGTCATTCTCGCCAAAACAGAAAATCAAGAGAAGAAACAAGATGCTCTCCCTCAGCGTTAGCTAAATATAGTTGTTGGTAGGTGGCACTCAATGAACAGATTAACATCATTGCACACAGCTACAAAAGAAAATGTAACGCAGAGATAAATAAGACAAGTATAACAGGAGGGGAAAGTGAGTATTTTACTCCCCAAATGATTGTCTTGACTTACCTAAAAGTATAGATAAATTTCCTGCTAATTACTTTTTTGAAATTGGCCAGGTATTGGACAGCAAAATTGTGGCAGACTGGTTTCTCTTACATAAGTTCTGGATCTATAATTGATATAGAAGACATAAAGAACTGCTTTTATGCAATTTTCTGTTCTTTCATCTCTCTTCTTTTTCTTTTTGTTGTGTGGAGCTGCAGTGTAATTTCCTTCAATTAGAAATTAGAAGGCAAACCTTGTAATTCAAAGAAAAAGTTTCCAAGCCAGTAATGCTCAGTGGCTCCTCTAAATCATTGCTATCTGGAGCAGACCGGCTGATTTCAAGATCTTTCAATGTACTCAATCTTTTCAATAAAGTAGTCCTCTCCTGAGAAAAGATGGACCATTTTTTACATAAATGCAGCAGATTGTCTCCATGTCTTGAAGGTTAAACAGGCCAAGGTAATAATAACTCACCACACAACATAATAAGTCCTCATGGCAAGGATCTGCACCAGCTGCAGTAGATCGCAAAGCAAGGTCTAGAAGAGACTACTCAGAAGAAAGAAAAGAAGGTGACACCACATTATAAAGAGCTTCAAATGATTTCCCTATTTAGAGGAAGCAGAAAACTAAAGAACTATGTATAAACCTTTAGCTTCTCCACAGAAATCTCATCAGGCTTCTTCATGAGCTCCTCTCTAGCTGTATCCATGAAGTGCACTAAGAAATCACCCTGCATGGACAGTTGTAGCGAGTACGAATAAAAATTTCTTAATGGATACCACCACCAGAACAATACTTTAACTTCTATCTACAGAGAGCACACATAAAAAAAATAAAGAATGAAACCAACGAAAAATTCAAAACCAGGTTCAGGATGACAGAGAAGCATACAATGATTCTAAATTTGCATTTTAATTGATGGATTTGCTTGTTTGGAAAAGATAGGCATAAGAATGCTTAACATTTTCTTCTTCCTGCAACACATTTTGATGCCAGCTGCTAGGCCAAGAAATATCTTTTACTAAAAGAAGATAATGTGAAGGGACTGACTAGTTAATAAAACAAAGTTATTAAAGCATTCCACTGCATGTAGCATTTGAATTCCAAGTTTACCAGGTATTTTCCCCATATCCAACCCCCAATTCCCAAATTATCATAAACTTAGATATATAATTTGTTAATCGCTAGCTGGTACCTGATCAAGAAGAAGATAGTGCTTAATAGATTGCAGTTTACCCATGAGATCATACTGCCAAAGAATAGAAAGGTTTCATCAGAGAGAAGTTTCATGTAAAAGCACCTGCAGTAACAAATCAAGAAACATGGAAAAAAGCTGTCAAGAAATATCTTTCTTGCTTCAGCACACCTTGTTTTTAACAAGATTTAATAGTTCGCCACTGGCAAAATCATAAGCAGACTTGATGCACTCCAAATAGTGATGATTTGAGCCTGCGCTTGTCAACTTTGGCTTTTCTGCCACAGGGATCTAACAAAAACCATTTGGTCACGAGCCTCTGCTAATATTACTAATGGAATTGTAATGCAAAGAAAGACGGAATAACTTTATTGGGTGAACATATAGCAGCAATGGGATCTTGTCAAAACCTGAATGCTATGTCCACACTCTCTCATGACATTTAAATATTTTCCAGTGATCAAAATTGTTTCCGCTGCATTTGCAAGGAAGCTAGGAATTTCATCTTTCAGGCTGTAACGTTGTTGCCAGTACTTGGCATCATAATCTTGAGTAAGACTCTCCTGTGGAAAATACAGTGAGACCAATGAGATGTCAGCAACTAAGTAAAAAAGTGTTGCTGAAAAAGATGTACCTTCTGAAGAGACTTGTTCTCAGCAATAAAGAATTCACCATAAGGATCATCAATCACTCCTTCATACAGCCACCTAAAATTTTAGGGTAGTTCACATTGAGAAACAACAGTAATTCACTATAAAAGAACGGGAAGTTTAACAGACTGTCAAAAAACGAGAAAAAGTGACACACGTTAATACCTACAAAAGGCAGTTGATGAAAATCTAACATTTACTCTAGAAGACAAGAAAACAAGTACTTTACTTGCTTATTATAATGGGAATAGTATAAAGATTAAAAAAAAATGCATTACCAATTTAGCTGAAACTCATTGTTCAAGGAAACACACACTACTTTTTAACATGTGTAATAACTACATCAGCTGATATCACAAGTAGACATTATTAGCATAGACACATCAAGATCAAATAGCAGATATAGGAAGCACTACCCCTTTAACCCTGGCGATTTATGTATCACCAACTTCTTTTACACTTAACAAAAAGTAGAAACATGTTATTTTAGGACAAAACAATATTTGATTAGGCAATTCCCAGACAATGAGAGGTTGGCCAGACCTTAAGCAAACTTGGATAATCATTGCAGAATCTAGATTAAATACCTCTCTAATATTCCAAGATACGCAGTGCTTGCTGATTGTGACATCTTTTCCAGCAAAGACCTCACTACGTGATCACCAGCCATTGCCTTTGCCTAAAACAGAACAATTAATGTGGAAATAAATATAGACCCCCTCTCCTCAAATAGAAGATATGTAGTTTGTGTTAAGAATAATGTAAATGATATTGCATACCAATTAGGACCAATTAGAGAGATTCTTTCCTATTTTAACACTCGTACACTCACTTTTTAAGTCCAGCAACTAGAGGGAGTAATCAAGCTAAGTTTTCACTCAATTATTCCATGTTTTCTTTGTTCAGATGGTATCATAGCATTGGTGAGATAATTCTTGTTATGCAGTCACCAGAGACGTTCAGAAAGAAGAAAAATAGCCACCGCTATTGTTACAGATGACTTTCAGATCTGTTTGCATTAGCTCTCTATTTCGTGAATGCTGTGTGAGAACCAATTATCCCTTCTATCTTTTTTATGACCAAGAAACTCATTTGGAACCAATCCTTTGGGCCAACTACGGTTTCCGGAAATCCGGGATGATGGCTCCTCCCTTTAACCTTCTCCACTTAAGCTAGTCTTAGTTCGTTCGGCACAGGGCTCACGCTAGTGATTTAAGATACAAGTCCCTTAACCTTTGCCAATTGAGATAAACCCTGGGGGTTGTTCCTTATCTTGTTTTCTCAACAATTCTAAACATATCAAAATAGAGTCTATCACGGATACTTAAAAAATTGTTCAAACTTCCCATGAAGATTTTGCGAAGGAGAAAGACTAATTGACTAAAACTATTAGGGGTCGTTTGGTAGAGTGTATTAGGAAAAATAATGCATGCATTAGCCTTGTATATTACTAGTACCTTGTTTGGTACTCTTTTCTAATTTATGTGTATTAAGGTGTGCATTACCAATACCATAGATTTCTAGGTATTAGCAATGCAATGGTTTTAATGCATGCATTAACTCAACTAAAGACCCAATTATCCCTCAAAACCTTTTATACATCTTTTCCACCATAATAGTGGAGGGTATTTTTGTAAATAGTTTTTTTTATGCACTAAATGCTATTTTTAATGCATCAAACCAAACAATGCATAAAAATAATTTATGTATAATTAACGCAAGCATAGCTAATACATGCATTACTAATGCAACTTGCAAGCATTACTAATACACTCTATTTAGCATTATTTTTATACACTCTACCAAACGACCCCTTAAAACATAAAAATTGCAGATCTTATTTTGATAACCATGCAAAATCAAACCACAAATGTTCAAGCAAATATGGAGTTTAAATCATGGTAATGAATCTATGGTATTCCACAATTCTAGGGGAACTCAGACATAGATCCCTTAAAGTTATGAAAAGTGACATTAAGACGTCAGACCTGGCTTTGCAAGAGGTTAAGGACTGCAGAACCAACACAGTTATTGGCAGCAGCCTTTTTCACCACCATAGACAGTGCTTGCATTGAACCCATCATTGACTGCAAGAAATAGCTTCATAAGCACCAATGACGATGAGTCAAACTAAATGGAAATTAATCTAGTTTAAGCAGCGTTACCTGGCAGTAAAACCATAATCCTTGTATGGAAAGTTTTCCTAAGCGAAATTGATGTTCAAGTTGTGCCACCATTGCTTGGTAGTCCTGGAAAAAATATATTCTAGACTTCAATTAGCTCTCCCTTTTTAGTTTCCTTTATTATTCTTTCTCTTACTACTACATTGCACATGTATGTCCACACAGCATGGGACAATTATAGAAACAACTCATGGCATCCAAAAACCTTAGATAATTAGCTGAACCAAATTAAGGTAGCAGACAGGTTTTCTCAGCTTCCCAGGAGATAATCTTCTGAAAGCCACATTAATCCATCCACAAAAAGAGATTTTTATTTTATAAGGTAAATACTTTTTTTAGTAATAATTGAAAAATTCTACCATATACAAGCTATACCAAGGAGGAGAGAATCTACAATATCCAAAAAGAGATTAAACAAATCATGAAGATGATTCCATCCTCCCAGAAATGATTTCTCAAATATAAAATTTACATATCCTCAAGAAGAGCGTATACATAAGATGGATAATATACCAGATAAACAAGTAGAGAAAAGAATAATCCACCATGCAACCATAGAAGGATCAATAAATAAGAAACTTACAAGGAGGAGTGCCCTCAGAGCTGCAGCAAAGGCATGATTGACTAGGCCCGTCTTGAACTGTGACCTTGTCTCCACAAACTGGTTAATCAAGATATAACTTTCGCATAACGGGAACAGCCTTTTTGCAAACTCCTACAATAATAGTCCAAATTATTTCAGCTAATGTTTAAACCAATTACATTATGGATTTTCCTTCACGTTTACTCGGCTTTTAGCCTCAAAATATTTCGTTGCTTTAGAGCACTATATATCAGGGATGAAATGTCTCATTTTTTCCTTAGCTATTCTTACTGAAAACATATCTCCCTATATGTACCTGAAGAGCTAAATCCATAGATGCATCAACCTGAAAGGTTATGTCATCCTCCTTCCCTCGTACTTTCTTGATAGAAATATAGCGTCCTTCAATTCCAATCAGGGTAGATAGAAGATCATCAATAACAATCAATTCCTGCATAAGAGTTAAGACAATATTTTAATAAATGACGGTGACCCTGACCAAACTTAATACCAAGATCGTCAAGTTCATATAGGACATAACATATTAACAAGAAAAACCATTTAGATGGGCCACAACATAATAGTCTTCACAATCCTTAACCTTTAAAACTTAAAGCAAAAAGATACACAAATATTCACAGGACCTTAAATTGCAAACAATATCAACACACACACACAAGAGGAAGACATGACAAATGTTGACTACTACAGTCTCGTTAGAATTATGATCCAGGTGTATACGTTTGGAGTCAAATATACAACTTCTTCTTACTGGCATTATACTAGATGATAACAATAAGAGTCACAACCAACAATAATATGAACAAAAATTATAAAAAGATGGACAAGGAACAATCTATTTGATTCAACAGAGGGATACCTGAATGGTGGCATGGTAACAACCTATAGCTTTATCTGCTCCGGAACTGCATTAAAAATTCCAGACAGAAACAGAAAATAAGTAGGAGATGTACCAAATAGGAGTCACCAATTTGACTTAAAAAAACAAATCAAACACACCAAGATAGAACATTTTAATAAAAAAAGAAAATTGAATTGTAATAGCAGAAAACCAAGGAACAAAAGGGGAACCTTGAGTCCGCAGAAACCCCCTTGTATTCAGTAGTTCCAGGCGTAATCTTTGTTTCCTGTATGTATTTTCAAGGGGCAAAACAGTTTCAATTCAACATAGTACATCAAGCAAAAGAAGAAAAGAAGGGTGGAAAACCAAGAAAGCAGCATTCATGAAGAGTCGAAAAAGAAGAAGGTTTTAGATAATGGCATGAAGGGGCTTTTTGCATACATATGTCAAGCAATAAAATGGTGAATACCTGATAAAATTGGCCAGTAAGAAAAGGACGATCGAGATTCCAACCAGGAGTTGATGGGCATAAAGAAATTGCAGCGGCTGAATCCATGTAATTCGTCTCAAATCTTGAAGTTGAAGTAAATGGGGATGACCCAACACAGTTTCAGCACGCTGCCAAAAGGGAATTGCACTTCCGGTGACTGTTTGAAACCGTAGGAACAACCACAATGCCACCGCAGTTCAATTCTGAACTCACGAAGGGGACTTGAACTATCAAGATTTCACAAAAGTGTTTCTCCTTTTTGGGTTGATGTTCTGATTTAGCTGAAGATGAAATTTTTGGGAAAGCAAATTCAGTCGCACAGTTTAAACAAAGAGAGAACTCAGAGTTTTGCCCAGAGATGCTAGGAGTAGTTTTCTTTTGTCAAAATAATAAAATAAAAATTTTAAAAATATATTATAAGGGATAATTTCAAAAATCTCCCTGACTTCGTTTTGCTAACCAAATTTTTTAACTTAAATATTACTCTGTCCCTAATTACTTGTTCATTTTTTCATTTTTAATTATCCCAAATTAACTGTTCATTTTGACAAATCAAGAAAGGACAAAATATTTTTATCTATTATACCATCAATTAATTACTTTGAAAAGGAAAAATACATAAAAACCCCCTGAACTTGGCACGAAAACTTACTTTAGTACTTAAACTACACAGATGTTTATATACCCCCTTAACATATTTGATGTGAATTATTTTTAACCCTCCGAACACCTGCCCAGTTGAAGGCTGGGCATTGTTACACACGCGCGTTTTCATTGGTCCACGTCGCTAAGGGTTTAAAAAATATCTTACCCATTTTATATAATCCACCCGTTTCCAAAATACAACCCGACCCAATTCTAAACAAATATCCCTAAATCTCTAAGCCCGATTCTCATTCTCTCAAATCTACAAGACCTAATCTAAAGATTTTTCTTTTGTTAGCATGACGGATTTGTTGAGTTTAGGGTTTTCGTGAAGAAACAAAGGAGTAAATCTCACACATTCCCTAAATTTTATGCAAGAAGTAACGAGAATCTGAAAAAAAACAGATAATAAGAAAAAGGGGGGAAAGAAAAATCAAAATAATAGATGAAGAATAATAGGTTTGAATCTTACATTTTGAAGAACAATTATTCCTTCAAAGATTCAACTTTTAGGTTTGAAGAGCTAAGATTTGAGAAAAACCAAGAAAAAAATAATGAATTAGGTTATCATTTTTGGATGATTGGGTTGGTGAGGGAGAACAGGAAATTAGGGTTCTTTAAAAGTGAAGATGGATCTTCAACTACGTAATGGATCGGATATTACCGTTGGAGGGTCAAATCTTAATTTTAAAAAATGTTAAAAGACGAATTACGCGCAGTTCCAAGCTGTATCAACACGCGCACGAGGATGGTGTTCAGAGGGTTGAAAATAATTCACATCAAATATGTTAAGGGAGTATATAAACACCAGTGTAGTTTAAGTACTAAAGTAAGTTTTCGTGCCAAGTTCAGGGGGGGTTTTATGTATTTTCCCCTTTCAAAAAGGTAAAACTTCTTGAAAATCTCAAGTTTTAATTAATGCACTTCATAAGTAATAGAGGTAAAATGATAAACTCACTATTTTAATAAGGGCAAAGGGTAAAAAATATCCCTTAACTTTGGTTTATTGTTTGACTTTACCCTCACCGTTAAAATGAGGTTAATTTTACCCCTCCCGTTACTAATTTCACCAAATTTACCCCTCATTAGACGGAATGATAAACTCACTATTTTAATAAGGGCAAAGGATAATAAGAACTCTCTTTTTTTTACTAACTTTTATGCACTCTATACTTTCTTGTGTGTTGTATGTAACAAACCAAATGAAGACCACCACTATTTATACTAGAAGAAGTCTTACTAGAAATAAGAAGAAGATAATGGAGTGGTAAATAGTGAAGATAAATGGTCTTAGGAGTTCTTTAGGTTACAAGGTATGATGGAGGAATAAAGAATGAAAATAAAGAAACACTAAGCCACCAACGGCTTGCTGCTGCACCAAAAAATTTGTAACATATGCACTAACTCCATTTGGAATAATGCAGAATAGCACTAATGCAGCAGTTATGATATGCAACGGCAGCAAACTCAAAAACCACTAATGGTTGGCAGCAACGGCTATACTAAGTTTTAGCAAATTAATATACAAAATATTAATATTAAAATGCTAATAAACCAACAACATGTTTCAGAAATCTTTTATTGTTATACATTTTAGAAGAGAGTTTCCTCTAGACATATCAAAGAGGTTAACTGTTGACTAAAGGTTGAGCTTTCTTATGTTCTGTATTCTGTCAATCATCTATTTGGATCTTGATTTTTCTTCTCCCCATAATTTCAAATTACTACTAGCAAACAAGGTAGACTGATCTAGTCCACATATACCATGTGCTGATTTGGACTATGCCCAAAATGACTTGACAATTAATATCTATCCACTCCAACAACCCTCTATTTAAGACTGGATTAATTAGGTGAGTTATAATTGGCCTGAATTTGACCTATAGTCATGAATTTTCCAAGTACAGGAAGAAGGGGGGTGGCAAACGCGTGGGTCAAGTCGGATATGGATCGGTCAAAAATGAGTCAGGTAAAAATAGATAAAATATTCGACTCGACCCGTATTTAATATGGATAAAAATGGGTAAATCCAATCGAGAGTCTGGGTCGAAAGTTGGATCCCTGTCTGGACTCATTTCGGGTGGTGAGGATTAATGTAAGTGAAATATATTTTCCTGATTTAAGGAAAGGTGTGATTTTTCCCTTAACATATGAAAGTCATATTTTCTTAAATTAGAGGATAGTATTTTCCTGATTTAAGGGTAGTGATTTTTTTCCGTTACTTTACATATGAAAGTCTATTTGAAAAATATTTAGGTCAATCAAACATGAGAAAATTGAAAAATATTAATAAGTGCACTTTTTAGTAGTTCCAACCCCTTACATATTTGAAGGAGAGTGCAATTGATAGATAACGTTACCCATATTTTATGATGAATAATATGAGATGATCCATATGTTATGTAATCTGTATTCTAAATAATACTATTGATAACCAGGAACTTTGCAGAAACAGTAAATTTGCAAAGTTTAAATCACATAGTACAGAACAAAAATTAATTAACAAAAACTAATTGCTGTAAAATGTACCAGAATGGAAAGAAAATTGAGCCCACTGAATGCACAGGGTACCCTTAAGGAAATTATTCCTCTGTAGTATCCGAGGTTGAATTGGAATATATCCTCCCAGGATAGAACGATTTTATTCACCACGGTATTGAAGAATCACTGGTATTTATCAACTTTTCAGAATAATCATCTCCAACGGTGGGAAATTCAAATAAAACGGGAAAGTGTTTTAAATAAACGAGTTGGGTCGGCGGGACGTTTCGGCTAATTATTTAAATAATAAAACGTTATTAACTAAATAATTAAAACAAACTTTGTCCAAAAAATAATCTCTCGATTGAGCCAAAGCCGAGCGACAACATTGGCGCGAGGGGGTCCCTCTTTCCAACACTTTTAACAACTAATAGAAGTGTTTGTCTATTTAAATACTTCTATTATTCCTTCCACGACCAAGGAGGGAGAAATGTTTTTTTACTAAAGCATAATAGAACTTTTCAAGTTTCTTTCTTTTCATCTTCCCTCCATTTCCCATTAACGCATGTTATATACCCAACACCATATTTAATCCAATTTTGATTAGGCATAATATATAAATATGCCCTTTTAACTTTGCTTCAAATTACATTTATGCCCTTCAACTTTGGGTGTGTACAAGTAGTTAAACTTGTATAAAGTTGAACAAATACACACACATGTCCTACATGGCATCCTACATGTAATTTTTTGTCCTACGTGGTGTCCTACGTGTATTGTGTCACGTAGGACTCATGTGTCTACTTGCTCAAGTTTATACGAGTTTAAGTGCCTACTTGTGCATACCCAAAGTTGAAGGGCATAAATATGAAATGAGACCAAGTTATATGGCACATTTATGTATTATGTCTTTTAAATAATTGGATAACCAATCCATTTTTAAAATGGGTTAAGCGAACATAACGATAAATTTGACCCATTTTGCCACCCCCAACAGCAAGGTATGTGGAAAAGTCTGCTCCACAATTGAATAGTTTCAAAGAAAAGATATCGAGGAAAGTTCAGTCTTGAGAGTCGGAACATGTTGCCAACACATATTAGCATATCAAACCAAAGAATGCAAGTAAGAGTTTTAGAAATGTCCATCTTACTTTTATTGGTATTTTTCCCATTGTTTAGTGTAGGACACAGACTAGAGGGTTGTGAGGATTCTTGGTGCAAGAGTGATGGTCCCGTCGTTCATTTCCCATTCAGACTCAGTCATCAACCAAAACATTGTGGCTATGATCCTGGCTTTGAACTACACTGTAACAATAAAAAAGACACCATCCTTGAGCTTCCCCTGTCTGTTCACTTAGTTGTTGAAAAGATTGATTATCTCTCACAGAAAATTCACCTTTATGATCCTGACCAGTGCATAGCAGCCAAGCTACCAAAACTGAATTTGTCACAATCTAATTTCAAAAATAAGTACTATCCCACAGTCCTATTCTATTGTTCTGCACCATTAGCGGACTATCGTGATTATGAATTAGTTCCTTGTCTTGGTTTTTCTGGTTACAAAGTTTATGCTTTTCCTACGGATTCTTTCCTCAACTACTTCTTGTCTGGGCCTTGCACAAAAATTCATCAGTACCCATACGCATGGTACACATTTAGGGAGAACAAACTGCAGCTGAATTGGTCTATACCACTCTGTAGGAAATGTGAGTTCAAAGGAATGGATTGTGGTTTCAAGGATGGAATAAAGCTATTGGAAACTCATTGTTTCAATCGAACCAAAAAGCTATTATTGAACCAAAAAGGTACTATTTATATGTCTTAAATTTCTTTCTAGTTTTTCCATCGTTGATAAAAAAAAGCACTTAACATACATACACTTTCATTTTGTCCATAATAGGTATTAAATCTAAGCAGCCCTTGATTGCAGGTTAGTTTGATTAAGTTCTCACTCCATCTGTTTCCTACTTGATTTTCCTTTATGCTTATGACATGTTATTTATTCAATTATTGTAGGTGTAGTTTTAGGTACTGCGCTGGTTTGCATTATTGTCTTCTCACTTTATAAGCTATATTTGACAAGTAGAAATGAAAGAGAGAGTCGAGTTAGACTTGAAAAGTTTTTGGAAGACTACAAGGCCATCAGACCGACGCGATATTCTTATGCTGATATTAAGAAGATAACAGATGATTTTAATGAAAAGTTAGGAGAAGGGAGTTATGGAACTGTATACAAAGGCAGACTTTCCAGTGAAATCTATGTTGCAGTAAAAGTCCTACGCGATTCCAAGGGTAAAGGGGAAGAATTTATCAATGAAATTGGTACAATTGGGAGAATCCACCATGTTAACGTGGTCCACTTGGTTGGTTTTTGTGCTGATGGATTCAGACGAGCTCTGATCTACGAATACCTACCAAATGATTCGCTTGAAAGGTTTATTTTACCAGTGAGCTCAAGCCCGGGTAGTGTCTCACTCATCAGCTGGAACAAGCTTCAACATATTGCTCTGGGTACTGCAAGAGGGATTGAGTATCTTCACCAGGGATGTGATCAGCAAATCCTACATTTCGATATCAAACCACAAAACATCCTTTTAGACCACAACTTGAACCCCAAAATATGTGATTTCGGCCTAGCCAAACTATGTTCTAAAGAAAAAAGTGCGGTCACTATGACAGCTGCTAGGGGAACCATTGGTTACATTGCACCAGAAGTGTTATCAAGAAACTTTGGTAAAGTTTCTCATAAGTCTGATATTTATAGCTTTGGGATGCTCTTGTTAGAAATGGTTGGTGGGAGGATAAAGATGGATCCTAAGACGAATAACCACAGCAAAGTGAATTCTTTGGAATGGATATATAGACATTTGGAGAAAGGGGAAGAATTAAAGATTCGGATAGAGGAAGAAGGAGATGCTACAATTGTGAGAAAGTTAGCTATTGTTGGACTTTGGTGCATACAGTGGCATCCCGTTGATAGGCCTTCAATAAAAGAAGTTACTCAGATGCTGGAAGGAGATGGGAGCCATCTCAACTTGTCCCCAAATCCTTTTATGGCTACTGATACTCCTAAGTTAAATGCAAGTCCTCTCAGTGAAGATCTAGACGTGATATTAGAAATTGAGTAACACTTCAAAGTCATTTGTATAACGAAAAGGAGATAGTGTAAGAATTGGAAAAGTATTTTGTTTCATAGTAATCAGGAAGCTGAATGATACATATGTAGTCTTATTTCTCGATTTGTATGATCCTTGCATTAAAACCAAAAGAAATGTCAACTGTTTTCTCAAGGCTTTTCCCAATACTATCATAATGAAAAAAATGTCAGTTTTTATGAAGGTGGATTTAGGATTTTAAGAGGATGGATGTAGAGTGTTAATGTACATACTGTTCGTTAATGATAGTGGATGCAAACTTAGTATAAGTACACATCTAAAAGTTACTCGACTAAGAATTTAGACTAAATCTGACGAGGAAGCTTTGAGAAGCTTTCTGAGTTATTCATGGGTAAGCATTTATCCCATTACCAAGTTGCATTATTTGTCTGGACACAAGTTAGCATGCCATTAATCTATGTCTACTACATTCGGGCATTATTTGGTTAGGAACACAGAACACTACCTTGTATGCTAGATGGAAATTATGGGGAGAAGAAAATTGTATACCCCAATAGATGTGTTGGTGTATCATACCACAAATACAATAAATTACAGTTGAAATAAAATGAACAAAAATGAATAAACAAATCTTTAGGCTGAGATACGAATATCTCACTCTCTTTAAGGAGATTCAAGTCCACTGCGGCATAATTTACATCGATCCAGCAGTAATACTCTTGACTTGTCCCCTTCCAGGATACAACAACCCAACAACATGTTTTGAGCCTTTTTCCCTTCCTATGTGGATAAATAAAAGTCCAAGGTTTTGGGTCTTCCCTCCTTTCCTTTGTGGATAAATTTAACTCATATTTGACTAGCCCACTTTTGCCCATAAACCCAATATTATGGTGCATATGTAAGACTTTCTTTTAGATCTTATTTGAAACATATCACAAGAGATTGAGAGCAGCCATATAGAGAGAAGTGAGAAAGTGCAGATTTTAGCACAAGCCCTAACAACCAATTTCAAATCGCGATTACCGCTTCGTTTCTTGTCCAATTGAGCTGATTTTTGGACAGTTTGTTCCTTTCAACTTAATCTTTGATTGGGAACTTAGAGAGGGTGATTTGGAGTCCTGTAGCTCCAGATTTTAGCTCGTGAACAGTAGCTGCGGTTTGGTGTTTTTGCTTCTCTTATTTCTCTAGTTTTTGGTGCTATCTTGTAGTTGTGTTGTTCATTGTTTGGCACTTTGTTGGTGGCCATTTTGGAGAACACTTTTGTAACTCTTGTTGATTATAGTGGAGTTTTGGCCTTGTGGTTTTTACTCTTCACACAGAAGAGGTTTTCCACGTTAAACTTTGGTGTCTCTTGTGTTGATTTGTTTGCTTGCTTGGTTGATTTGTTTGCTGCCAAACAGTTTTATTCTTGCATTATTTTGCCTTCTGTTTGTTCAAATAAAAGGAAAAGTTTTGACTTGGGTTTTCTTCCACTATTGCACTGTTGTGCACATTTATTTTATGCTTGCCTTTCCCAACACATGTACAACTCAAACTACTCCAGATTAGTTGAAGAGTCCAAAGCTCCACATAAGAACACATTCCTTCAACATATAAATAATCTCTTGTATATAGTGAATATAGTTGAAGACTTAAAATATTTTTCTATGTCTCAACTCTCTCTTTCACTACTACACACTACAATATTATTTCACACTTCTCATCTTTTGTAAGATACTTCACAAAGGAAGAAACACCACTATTTATAGATGAAGAAGTCTTCCATATATATAATCAATAGGTAGAATTAGAGGTAGTAATGTGAGTAGATAAATGTGATAGATGTTACATGAGTTACTAGAAACTAATGGTCATATGAGTTACAAGAAACTAATGACCATGAGAGTTACAAGAACTAATGGTCATATGAGTTACAAGACACTAATGACCATGATGTGAAAAAAGTTAAAGATGATTTTTTGACTGACATAAATTTCTCTAAAATGCCCTAGTGTAGGAACATAGAAAACTATCTTGAAGAAATCTATATATATATATATATATATATATATAAAGGAGGAACATAGAGAAGGTGATGTGGCGCCTATCTATGGCCTTCATTCATATTTATTTATTTTTCTCTTTTTCTTGACATTTTTTCTTATTTCTTTCAATTATTTTTTTCTTGCAAAATCAACTTCTTAACTTATACCTCTTCAATTATATAAATTTATTCTTAAATTAGTATTAATAATATTCATAACTCCCAAACCTTTCATATTCATAACCTCTCAAGCCTTTCATATTCATAACCTCTAATTATTTAATGTGGAAGGTTATATTAACACTATAAAAATCTCATTAAAATTGTGTGTTATTTTGTAGTCATCTTTAGTTAGAGAATAAGTTACAATATTTGTAAGCTTTGAGGTGCATTATCTTTTTCAAATATGATTTCATATATTACTTTTAATTAGCAAGTAAGGCTAATATGTCAAAGCATAATTTTGTTTCTTCTAGATAAATTATTTCGTTTTGTTATCTTTGAGATCCATTTTAGGACTAATAATCTATTTGTTATTATTTTTCTTGACTCTTGTATATAGGATTGAATGAAATCATCCGGAAATGGAAATTAATGGATTTTGAGTTATATATATTGATTATTCTTTATTTTTTTAGGTGCTTAAGAAGTGATGTTTCTAATATATTATTTCCTTTTGAATTATTTATGTTTTGTCAAAAATGATTATATGTGTAGGAGGATTTATGATTAAATGCAATTTCCTCTTTATTCTTTATCTTTTTCTTGTTTTGCTAGATAATTTTTAAACTTATTTAATCATATTTTGCCGATTATAGGAGATATATCTATAATGAAAATGGTTAGACATTCTTGCATAATTTAATTTTAGAAGGTAAAATAATTTGATATGTCTAATATAATTACAACTCTTTCTTTGTTGAAATCATACATTTAATTTGTTTGTGTTCGTGAAAATATAAATCCTGAATTTTTAAAAAAATATATATATTTAATTTATTCTCTTTAGACCTCTATGTAATTCTTAGATAATTTGATTATATTATAATGATAACACTCTTCAAAAAAATTATTTTTTCATGTAAATTCATCTCTCACTTTTTTGTTGATAATATTAGTTTATTGTGTTTGTGGGGTATAATATTTTAAAACATCGAGGCAGGAAATGAGTAAATGGATATCGATATGCTACTTAAAGAAATACGTACATATACTTCCATAGTCCGGTGGAGCAATTTTTATAAACAAAAATGATAGAACATGAGAATGTAAAGTTAATTTATAATTTTAAAAATACAATTGGTTTTATTAAAAATAAATTATTTATTAATGTGTAAAATTGCAATCTTTAAATTTTTTCATTTTTGTTGTTTTCTAGGAGATTTCAAGTTGTTTATTAATAAGTCAAGTTACAGTCTTTATATTTTTCATATTTGTTGTTTTCCAGGAGTTTTCAAGTTATTTCAAAATTGCGATTAATTTATAATTTTAAAAGTATAGTTGGTTTTCTTGCTTTCTATTTACTTATAATAAAATATTTGCCTCAATAACTCTAATTTGATTGTCTTTTCATTTTCTATAATTAATGTTCTTTATTAGTGTAATAATGTACAAATATTACTCTTATTATGTTACAAACAAGTCCAAAGCCACATTGTTAATCCTCTTAATTAATTACCGTGACTCTTTATTCTTATGAATTATTATATTGAATGTATATTTATTTAAAATGTGTAATATACTTTTTAATATTTTTGTGTTTAAGCCAAGCAAAATTAAAAGAAATAGGATTTGTATGTGTCATTTTTTTGAATCTTTTTTGCGTAGTTAATTCCCTCTTTTGTTCTCTTTTATGTTTATTTTTAAATTTTACATTCTTTTGTTTTCCGCTATAAGTTGTCTAAAAAATAATTGTATATTTGAACCTAAATATAATAATAATATATTAAGATATGAAATCTAATTAATTAAGATTGTTATTTTTCATCATTTAAATATGTAAACTTTTTTTATTTAAAATTTAATTATTAAAAAGTTATTAATCAAAAATTAAATTAATCTAATATTGTACAGTAAAAATAATTAAAACATGTGATGATTGGGTGATGACGACGACAAGTAATAGTAATTGTGGATAATGATTAAAAATAGTGTTGGCTAACGATATAGTCATGGATAATAGCTATTAATGGCAACCTGAGTTACACATTGTCGAAAAATTATACTAAGAATATAATTAAAAAGATTATAAAAAAGCAGAAAAGAAAGACCAGATTTCAAGTTTACATAAATATATATACATTATACTAAGAAAGATCCCAAATAAAAAAGAAAAAAATGATCACATCTCAAGTTTACATTTCAGTAGTTCTAATATTACTTCTCTTTTTCTCTATGAAATTTGTTTTTAATATTTAACTTTCCGAAGTTCACATATATTGATTTCTTAATGAATTGCATATTAAACATAAATATTTTTCATAGCTTCTCTTCTATGAAATTATGTGATTAATAAAAAATTCCTTTTATTAAAGTAATTATTGATATTAGTATGTAACTTTATTTTAATTCTTTTCATAACTGCGTGAAGCGCGGCCAAGTACACTAGTATCTAGATATTCTAGAGAAGTTGCCTTGAATAAATATCTAGTTATTCTAGAGAAATTGCTAGAAGATAAGTTCACTAGAACTTTCTTGTAGATATTCTAGAGAAGATATTTTGGTAGTAAATGTAAAATAGTCTAGAGCCTGTAATATCTAGAACCATCCCCACACTAATAAAAATAGGGGTGGTCATTGTCATTTGTAACCAACCCAAGTAAAAGAGTCTTCTTTGATAAACAAGTTCTCCTTTCTAGCTTCCTCTTCTTTAGTTGAATCTTCCGATCTTAGTTAACGATCTTGGGCTAGCAGAAGGCTTTCCGAATTATACTTTTCTTCTGCTATTCTCTACACATGAGAGTTACAAGAACTAATGATCATATAAGTTACAAGAACCAATAGTCATCTTCTACCACAATTTATACCCACTAACATATGCACTTCATATTTTATTTTAATAATAAAATGCATATACACCAACAAAAATGATTGATAGCTCATTAGATAGGTAAATGCCAATGACTGTAATTGAAAAGTATTTTCAAGGTCTTATAAGGTTTTTGTGCGCTCCTTGAGAAAAGTATTCTCTGCGTTATCATAGGACCTTATAATAAAGCTCATTTCCTTTTAAGTGTTGAACACGCTAACAAGGCATTCCCATCTCCATTCATCATTAATAAATAGGTAAACGTCAAAGTCTTCCTCTTGAGGGGCCCTTTCATCAAGTTGCAACTTTCTCATCAAGTACCAAACACAGGTCTTCCATTGGCTCGGGGACCCAAAAGAGTAATATTGGTAATGAAATGTCCACACAGCCTCAACTAGCTAGAAGGTTTAATTGCATTTAGTCTTAATACATAATAGCATAATAGTGAGGTCTCAGCTGTACATTAGTACAGAAATGTCTAAGGAAACATCTCTGCTAAAATATTCAACATTAATCCTCATCTTTCTGCAAACATGCAATGCTTGGAAGAGCAAACCCTACTACTGTCCTCCTTCTGCTTGTGGTCATATCCGGGACATCCGCTACCCTTTTCACTTAAACACTGATCCAAAACATTGTGGAGATGATCCACAATTTGAATTTACTTGTGAAGATAACCAAACGGTTATATCGTTCCTCTCCAAGAAGCTGTATGTGCAAGCCATCAACTATAATAATCGGACAATTCATCTGGTAGATCCAACTTTACAAACACAAGATGATCAATGCTTAGCAGGACACGTTTGGAAGAGGAAGAGAAAGGCGCTTAGTCCTGGAACGGGAAGAGAAGAGGAAGGAAATAACTAGTCTCAGTTTAGTAATGTTTTAAGATTAGTCAATTTTTATTATATGTAAGTTTTTCTTTTAGTCTTTTTTGATCAATTGCGTACTAATTTATGTTCGATTCAATAATTGATTTTGGTTACAATCCAAATTCTAAGTTCGATAATATTAAAATTGCCTGTATAAAGATCTTAATCTGGATCAATTATATAACATCTTATCTTAATCAGTTAATGGTGATTTGAATAAAGGGAATGAGAATGCTGCTAAAACGATCGTATTTAGGAAATTGCATCTTGTCCGGCAAATAGGCTCCTCTAACCCCACAAGGCAGTTGAGGGTTCATTCCTCATTGTAGCTAATTTAGCAAGATGATTAGCCATTGTGTTGAGTGAAGCAAAAATCATATTAAGTTTTCTTCTTTTTGCTGTCTTTGAGCATGAAATTTGTTTGTTAAGTCCCTAATATGCTGATTTCTACGTCTCTTGTAATCCCTGCTGTCAAAACTTTGCAGATTTCAGTGATTACGATTTATGTGTTTCTATACATGGTATTAAGTGGTCTACAAAGAGCACTTGTCGTTGAGGCAAAATTGCAAAACATAAAGTTAATGAAAACAGCTCTAGATTCTCAATCATTTATCCAGCTTCGACTTTTAACAGGGTTACCAATAATCATTGAGTTACGACTTGAGCGTTTTTGTTCTCATGCAACTACAGCTGGTTGCTGTTTTCTTTACTTTTTCCTATGGAGCAAAATCTCACTACTATGGAAGAACAATTCTTCATTGGTTACATTGCACCAGAAGTGTTATCAAGAAACTTTGGTAAAGTTTCTCACAAGTTTGATATTTATAGCTATGGAATGCTCTTGTTAGAAATGGTTGGTGGGAGGATAAAGATGGATTCTACGACGAATAATCACAGCAAAGTGAATTCTTTGGAATGGATATATAGACATTTGGAGAAAGGAGAAGAATTAAAGATTCGGATAGAGGAAGAAGGAGATGCTACAATTGTGAGAAAGTTAGCTAATATGCTGTTTTCTTTACTTTTTCCTATGGAACAAAATCTCACTACTATGGAAGAACAATTCTTCATGGAGGTGCCAAGTATTTTTCAGGGCAATTTCACTGAAAACTATAGACTTCACTCTTGGAGTCACTTCATCAAAGGATTGTTTATGATTTGTTTAGGCGATCATATCAAAGCAATTTGGCATATGTTTTAACTACATATGCAATATGGTTCATGCCATTTACTTGGTTGTTTGCACCATTTCTGTTTAATTCTTCTGAATTTGATTGGGGCAAGATAGTCGATGACTGGAAAGATTGGAACAAATGGATTAATCAGCAAGGTGGTATAGGGATACAACAAGATAAAAGTTAGAAATCTTGGTAGAACGATGAACAAGCTCATCTTCGTCATGCAGGGCTATTTTCGCGGTTAATTGACATACTCCTTTCTCCCAGATTTTTCCCATACCAGTATGGACTGGTGTAACACCTTGACATATCCAACTAAAGAAAAGATAATGTTGTCTATGTGCTCTCATCGGTTGTCATTGCTGAAGTAACCTTACCCCTATACAAGAACCAGGTTCTTGTACTTTTGTTGAGACAAACAAAACGCTTATAAGTGAAGTGCTAGAAGTACATCCTCAGCCTATGTAATCTCAATAGATTGTTCATCAGATGATGGGAAGTTGTATGACATTTTCGTCTGATTCAATGGCTTTGTTAGAAAATTCTGCTGATAATCCCGTTGAAGTAGACATTTTTTCTGATTGATTATAGTTGATGTGATGTTTATTTAAAATGATATATATGCGAGAAGGGCTTCGCGTCGGGTCTAAGTTGGTCCGTCTCATTCGAGATACAACTGCATTGCGTTCGCGCTGAAAATAATACACATGGACATAATTAAGTCAGTCTTGAACTAACTAAAAGTCTATTTTCAACCTTAGACTCCATAACTCGATTAAAGGGGTTTTGTTGGATTTCTTTGTAAAGCATAATTCTAACCTTCTTATTAACCGCGAATCTTATCATCAAATTAGTGGTTTTAATTGGTCATTTCTTTGTAAAGCACAATTAGCACAATGAACTTGGTGTAAGCTAATTAAATCAATTAATATGACGTCTCAAATTTTCTTACTCTTGGTCTTGGGTAATAAAGAAAACTTTAGTGCGTATCATTGAAATATGGGAAAAGGGTCTGATATACCCCTCAACTTTGCCATTTGGAGCATATAGGCCCCTCGTTATGAAAGTGGCTCATATATACCCTTACTGTTATACAAACGGCTCACATATACCCCTACCGTTACAAAATGAGCTCACATATACCATTCATTTAACGGAAGTGAAAAAATTAGTTTTAAATTTATATTTTTGACTTTTGATTTTTTTTTAAAATCATTTAGGGAGATATATGATTTTTCTAGCAAATTTCTAGGTTATGTTATAATTTTTTCGGACATATATTATTTTTTGATTTCTTGATTATCATTATTTGAGTTTTTTATTCTTATTTTAACTTTTTCTTTCCTCCTTGGTGTAAAGAAAAAAATTAAAACTATTTTTTTTGTTGCTATATTATAATTTAAAACTATTTTTTTCGGATAATTTAGTTTTTGTATTTGAAAAAAAATTGGGTCATCTATAGTAAATTTTACAAGAATATTAGCGAAATTTAAATAAAATTGACTAACAAAATAATAAATCTAAGTTAGTCATTGAAACAAAAAAAAAGTTTTAAAAAATAATATATGTTTGAGGAGGATTAAATATACCCATATGGGATTATATATTTTTAAAATAATTAAAAAATTAAACTAAAATTAATTTTTTCACTTCGAGGAAAAGGGTATATGTGAGCCATTTGTTTAACAGTAGGGGTATATATGAGTCACTTTTATAACGAGGAATATATCAGCTCTAAATGACAAAGTTGAGGGGTATATCAAATCCTTTTCCCTTGAAATATTGAATAAGTTATATATGATTTGAAGAAGAATATGATAATTTTAAACGACTGGAAGTTAAAAGTCAAGAAAATAAATGCATGACATAAAATATTGAACTTGTAAATAAAAAGTTCATAGAATTTGTACAGATCCAAAGGTAGATGAAAGGTATTTTCTATTAAACTTAATTGAGAATTAATTTTCTTATAAAAGAATAAAATAATCAATCTACTTTTAAAGGACATTTTAATAATTCAAATTTTGACCTAGACTCTTCTCACTTGTAACAATAATAAGTTCAAAGGCGTTAAAAAAGGCAAGGCCATAATTTGATATTTTTTGGACCCCAATTAAGGCTAGTTGAGATACAGCGTGAGCATATTTCATATGTATTAGGCTCGTCATCACATGAAATAGGATTCTATCATGATAATAACCACATCAATCCACATGTAACTACATCCCATCGAGCCAAAATCATATCCCTTTACCCGAACAAGATCCCATCAGATAATGTAGGGATTGTTGTCTTTGATAGTGATACTGCTATTAAAGAAGGAGATCTTGTCAAGCACACTGGGCCATAATCACATCACTTAACCTGAAATACATCCCATCATGCCATAATCATGTAAACCATGAGAAAGTAGTTAAAAAGCCAAACACATATTCAGCCCCTCAAACTTGGCCTCCTTTTTCATTTTGACACTTCAACTTAGCCTTGTTCCATTTTAACCCTTGAACTCCATTTTTTCTGTTCCATTTTAACACGAAATACTATTTTTATGATTTTTTTATTTTATATATATTCTTCAAATGCAACTTCTTATTTTAAATCGACACGTGTCAGTTAATTTTAGTTTAAAAAATTAAAAATTAACAAAAAATAATTCTTTTTAAAAAATAATAATTTCTTTTTAAGAGTGTTATGTATTTTTGTGTGAAAAATAACCGACGAAATTGTGTTGGTTTTCTTTCTTAAAAATCACCGACAACCTAATAAAGTCAGGCGAGTTTTAACATTTTTTAGTAGTGTTATTAGCAATGAACAAGAGTCTTTTTTTACTCGTATTGAAGATGAGTTTTTTTATTCGTATTGATTTATATTAAAAATTAAAAGTGAGTATGCGTTAAATTTAGATAGCCTAGATGATAAGAAAAAATAAATAAGTAGTGTTATTTAATTTAATTGAATGTTTAAGAAAGAAAATCAAAGAACTTTCGTCAATTTATTTTCATGCAAAAATACAGAGAAATCTCAAAAAATAATATTATTGTTTGAAAAATTTTATGTTCGTTCGCGAATGTTTAATTTTTTTATGAAAATTAACATGCACACGTCTTATTTTTTAAAAAGAAATTATTATTTTTTAAAACGAATTATTTTTTGTTAATTTGTTAATTTTTTTAACTAAAATTAACTGACACGTGTCGATTTAAAATAAGAAGTTGCATTTGAAGAATATATATAAAATAAAGAAATCATAAAAATAGTATTTCGTGTTAAAATGAAACAGAAAAAATGGAGTTTAAGGGTTAAAATGGAACAAGGCTAAGTTGGAATGCCAAAATGAAAAATGGGGCAAGTTTGAGGGGCTGTGTATGTGTTAATATTTTTCAAAGGCTTGTCATTCCATTTGAGTTGCTGGCGTTTACCTATTGAATGAGCTATTAAATCATCTAATTGGTGTCTACAATTTTCTTCTCCCCATAATTTCCAATTACTAGCAAACAAGGTAGTCTTGAGAGACTTATCTAGTCCACAAATTGAGTTTTTTTGCCAAAAACAACCTTTAACTATACCTAAAACTTAATGTACATCCTTCAACTAATCTATTTTTAAAAAATTATCCTTAATGTATTCAAAACTTAGCAAGTTTCATCCTTCGCGAAACTTCTGTTAAAAACATTAACATACCCATCTATGTGCAAGTCAAATGACTCTTAACACCCCAAATATCAAGTTCCTCAAACCAGCCACAATTCAATTTCTTTGTTCTGCTAAAAAAATTAAAGCTATTCCAAGTTAGCTTTTGTATGTGTCAATTTTGCTGAGTCTGTATGAACAATAAAAGAAAGGAAAAAAACAACAAAGCTAGGACGAGTGTTCTTCTGTGTAATGGTTGGACTGTGATTATATTTGATTTGGGTATTGATTTTGGGAAGGAAGAAAGGCTTGAAACTAATTAAAAATAGGGCGCAATGAAATTTGTTGATGTGATAAAATATCTTTAACAACAATTTAAGAAAAAATTATTGGGTCTTGTGAAAATGGAGAGAGAACAATAAGAGCAGATTCATGTCAAAGAAAATACTTCAAAAAATAAAATAAAAACAAGCACAACAAATAAATGAAAGGTCTTTGAATTACTCCGTAAGAAAGTTACCACAAATAATTATGGAAAATAAATCATGATAGCAACAAAAGAATAGCCAATATTGAGTTTCATTGTACAAAGGAACTTATATTACGATTTTTATAAATTCATTCCTGGCAAACTTTGCCGGTAAAAAATTAATTCAGAAAAGCTTCAGCTTTGAGAAGAAGAACATTATACAACTACTGGACTCATTTTAGGATGCTTACAGTCATGTGACTTGCACATGGGATTGAGTCTGTTAATGTTTTTTAACAGAAGTTTCCAGGAAGGATGAAACTTGCTAAGTTTTGAATACATTAAGGATGATTTTTGTTGAATATGATAGTTGAAGGATGTACATTAAGTTTTGGGTATAAATAAAAGATATTTTTGGCCAAAAACTCCTACAAATTCCACATATGGGATATGGGCCCCTACCATAAACCTTTCTTATACTTGGAAATTCAGGCCTAAGAATATCAAATTTAGCTCATGAAAATATAAATTACGTTATTCATCCAAACTTGAATGAAGAGGGTTAGACTGGGCATACGTCAAGTCAGTACATCTAAAAGACTAGGATGATTTAGGATGTATGTATAGCCTTAGATTGATGCATGAAAACAAAAAAACTAATTAGTTTTATTTTGCAATTAAAAAAAATTATAAAAGAATAAAGCAACAAAAAGAAAAATCATATTGGGTAAGACAAATTGGGTCATAATCCATTGTTTTGCCCTAATTCAGCCACCCATCTTGACCCGAGCAAACGTCACTACGCATATTATGATTTATGATCATTAATAAATAGGTAAACGTCAAAGTCTTCCTCTTGAGGGCCCTTCATCAAATTTCAACTTTCTCATCAAGAACTAAAAGCACAACTGTTCCATTGACTTGAAGTCTCCCATTATTAACTTACTAGGAAACATATCCACGCTTCGCGCGGTAAATTAATCAATTTAGAAAATATTTCTAAAGTACAAATTTTGTGAAACAAATATGATAAAACTTTTCATGTCTATGCATAAAAAATAGTTTAAAATATTCATGAAATCTTTCTTATCTAATTTTGTTATTAAAATTAGAGTTAGATGAATGGTCTTCTTCAAAAAATGAAAATATATAAAAACATTTTCATTTTTAAATACAATATATGTGATTCTAATAGTAGTAGGTTTGTTTCTTTCATCAGATATATGACATATTTGTTTTCCAAAAATTTCCTTCATTAAGAATAAAACAATAAAAAATAAATGAAACTAAACATATAAAGGGAAAAAAGAAATATAAGAACCCACTACAATGGAATCGCTCCTCTTCAATTAGACGGTTAAAACTTAAAAGGTATTTACTACAATTTCTTTTGATTATAAGATTAAAATTTTGAAATAATAGTTTTCCTTTATTTAATTAAGTCAACTAACCGTTTCTTTCTTTAAGCTTATATATGAAAAGTATTATAAATTATAATTATTCATGTATTTATCAATATGAGTAAGAAGATATATATTAACTAAATTTTGATCAAAATTTATACCATTTAACTATTAAGAAAGAACGAATTAAAAAGAGAGAAAACGATTTTAAAAAGTGAAAAATTAGATAATAGGAATATGATATGACCTTGTTACAAATTTATCCAAGATATAATATGGATTAATGGATGAAATCTTCATGTATTTATGCATAAAAATTAATTATTTTTTGTCAAATTAGTTCGAAAACTTTGCATATCACCTATTTTATAATTAATTAAGTTCATAGCTTAGATTTTTTAAAATTTGCAATTACAAAATTCTCTAATTTTAAATTTAAAAATAGATATTCTAACATTAAAAAATATTTGTTAATATAACCCATGTCTTATGTCAAAAAAACTATAGATTACAAAGTAAAAGGAAAAAAAATTAAATGTAATTTTGTAACATATTCAAAATATGAAATATTTATCCTCTACTAATTTATAATCCGTAAAATTTAAAATGGTTAAAAATGTATTGATGAAGAACAATGTCACGGAATTTTATAAGCCTCAACTTGTTTAGTAACTCTAAGCTTATATATGAAAAGTATTATAAATTATAATTTTACTCATGTATTTATCAATATGAGTAAGAAGATATATATTAACTAAATTTTGATCGAAATTTGTATCATTTGACTCTTAAGAAAGAACGAATTAAAAAGAGAGAAAAAGATTTTAAAAAGTGAAAAATTAGATAATAGGAATAGTACAATAGGAATATGATATGACCTCGTTACAAATTTATCCAAGATATAATATGGATTAATGGATGAAATCTTCATGTATTTATGCATACAAATTTAATTATTTTCTCAAATTAGTTCAAAAACTTTGCATATTACCTATTTTATAATTAATTAAGTTCATAGCTTAGATTTTTTAAAATTTGCAATTACAAAATTCTCTAATTTATATATTGATGAAGAACAATGTCACGGAATTTTATAAGCCTCAACTTGTTCAGTAAAAAAACTTTTTAGCCAAAAGTAGCATGCCCCTTCTCTAATTGCTTTCAAAATTTTCTTGACTGCTTCCTCTTAACTTTTCTCAAAATCATATTTTAAAAATCCTCATACTATTTCAACATTTATATGAATTGGAACAATTTAATTAATTCAAATAATAGAAGAAAACTCTTAGACATTCTTAGTATAATTTGTAAATATACGCATTTCTCAATGAAATAAATTTCTATTATATTTATGAAGAATGGACAATTAGATCATTTCAATGATGAAAAATTTAAAATAAATAAAATAATGATAATTCACAAGGAGACTATAATTAGTTGGAACTTGGAAGCCGTGTATATTAACAAATAATTGATACATATACTAAATCAAAAAAAGGATCAAAATTCACATGTTCTTTCCTCATTAGGAATCAAATCATTAATCCAAATTCATTGAGATAATCTTTTTTGGCTTGTACTTCAAGAGGATCAGTGGCAAGTCCAATCAACTCTAAAATCTCTTGTTTTTTTCTTCACATGTGTGTTTCGCGAGGCAAGGACCTAGTTATCCTTCAATCGTTATTCCTTTGTTTCAAAAGGAGTCAGAATCACCTCTTTTTTCGATCATGTTCATTTGATACATTTTCTACACACATAAAATTCATAATAAGCTCAAAACACTCAAAATAATAATCTAACAATACAATTATGCATAGAATATAAAGCAATAAGTTATTATTTGCCAATAACGTAGTATAAATATAAACTTTTAGCCGAATACCACTCCACAATTTGGCATCTGTAGTTAGAGATAATCTAAAAAAGGAAGAGAGATAAAAGAGCCTAGCAGCTGATTACATATGTGAAATGAAAGAGGAAAGTTGTTAATGAGATAGAGAATGAATATGTACCTTTAAACCTTGGAAGGAATTTAATTAGCTGTAGAGAGAATATGCTTAGGAAAATAGTGAGGATTAACAGAGTTTAAATAGCTATTAAAAAATAAATATAGTCATTAATGTTGCAATTATTAAAAAAATTAAACTTTTCTAATTAGTGCTAATTTGTAGATAATCAGTTATGTGGATTAGGAAAACGTCCTAAACTTAATTGGAGAAATTACTACCTGTTATAATTATACTAAATGCACCAGTTCTTAGCCGTTACATAATTATGTAAAAATGCTAATAGTAAGGAAATAGAGTAACTGTTAATAATAAGGAAATAGAGTAAATGTTTAAAAAGTTTTTTTGAACAAAAAATAAATAATTTTTTTTAAAGAAAATAAATAAATAGCAATAGAGGCCAATGAAGCATGCCACATCAGCTCTCTTTTTTCCAGCTTTATATATATATATTGATTTATCAAGTTGAAATTGAAGATGGATTTGTGTTTGGTTGTACTTTTTGTGAAGAAGGGAAGAGAACATTTTGTTTGGAATTTATAGAGATGGAGTTGGAATATAGGTTTGGAGCACTTTTCCTAATTTAGAATCCAGCTCCAAGTTGGATTTGGAAATTTTATAGCTTAACATTGATTTTGAAATAAAGTGAAAAAGTATTCCGGAATAAATGTGAATAATTCTCATGGCCAAACGACTCCTCTCCACATATTACACTTGCAGTCCTCCGCTGAAACACTATTTGGATGGAAAATGTAGAACATTTAGCTTTTACATGAACTTTTGCATAATAAAAGAGAGAATTCACCTTACCCTTTCCACACTAAACATAATCCAACTTTACGGATACTATATGCCAAAAAGCTAATCTGAAGTTCCCCTTCCCCTGACCCAGTAATGAGGTACAGAGAGAAAGTGAAAAAGAAAAACAAGTTTTTGTGCTTATTTCAATTTCTGCACAAGCAGACTTCCATTTTTCGTGTTATTTATGGTGCTGGATATTGGGCCTGGAATATGCATCAAAGATTCAGCATCTATGTGGAAAAATAATGAAATATCTACCAGCAACACATCCTTGTTATTGTTGTTGGCACTGAACTCATACATTAAGTGAGACAGTGTAAACTTGATTTGCCTGTTTTATTTATTGTTGACAGGTAGAGTCTTCTAACGAGGTGCTACGAGTTTACTCCCTCGATGCTGAGTTTACAAGACCCTTATGGGTATTTGGGATGAAGTCTTGTGACTTTCTTAAGAATCACGACCAAGATACTTTAATTGCCTGCAGTTACAGGTCAAGCTGATAAGTAGTTTTCTATTTAATATTTTTGTGTATATCATGATATTTGAAATCATAGTGCTTTTATTCTGATTGTTTTGGTGACAAAGAAGTTCTTTATATGGTTTCTCACTTTCCTCTTCCTCTCGCTCAGGGGAAGGGAACCATTCTGGGAGGAAAATTGATGTATTTCATCTAATCTAAATTGAAAAATATGTGCAGGGAGAATGGGAAGTCATATCTTGGAGTTTTGGATGTTAACCTAGGCAAAATATCAGTGCTTGATATTCCTTTCACAGATATAAACAACATAGTAAGATCTTGGTAGCACAAGCTGTACTTAAGAGTCCGTTTGGATTGACTGAAAAAAAGTAGCTTTTAAAAAGTAACTTTTTAAAGTCAAACTTAAATGACTTTTTAGTCAAAAAATAAAAAGTAGGCAAAGTCCTACTTTTGGTTTTTAACTTTTTAAAAGTAATTTTTAACTTATTTTAAGTTATTTTTAACTTTGCCAAACACTTTCAAAAGCTAAAAATGACTGAAAAGTAGATTTGACCAACTTTTAAGCCAATCCAAACATGCTCTTAGTGTCCTTTATGAGTTTGTATCATTGTGCTGGTCTTGATAAATACCTTATCACCTAAACAGACTTCTGGGGTTCATAGCTTGTATGTTGAAGGAGCATCTGCTGTTCATCCATCGTCAATAGCTAAGGTTCTTTAGACAAACTTTCTAGTTGCTTGAAATTTTGAAAACGGTACTTATAAATCTATTCTAGATCATTCTTTTAGCATTTTTTCTGTTATTTCTGCAGGTTACTTTGGATGATCAGAGAACAAAAGTAATTGATTTCAAAATTATGTGGTCGTCGTCATCTGTTAGTGAGATGTATAACTCCTATTACAGTTGTCCAGAGTTGATAAAGTTCCCAACAGATGTGCCGGGTCAATGTGCATATGCATACTTTTATCCACCAACAAACACCGACTTTCAAGCTAGTCATGGAGAAACACCTCCATTGCTCTTGCGAAGTCATGGTTATTGTTTCCCTCATTAGAACTGCTTCTTCCTGACTGGTTTTCTTAGTTAAACTGCTGGGAATAATTGGTTCCTGTATGAGATGTGAATGTATTGTTTACGATGATCCAGGAGGTCCTACAGCTGAAGCACGGGGATGTTTAAATCTTAGCATTCAATATTGGACCAGTCGTGGTTGGGCCTATGTGGATGTGAATTATGGTGGAAGCACTGGTACACACATGGCCTTTTTACTCCTTCCATTGTTGGCTTGCTATTCTTTCTATATTGTTTCTTGATTAGGGGACTATTTTGAGAGTTTAGGTTTTCTGAGGGAACATCATTTCCTGCTTTTATTGACTGATTGTCAGAACCTTATTGATATGTATAAAAAGGAAATATACGAAATTACTTTATATTGGTAGAAAAAGCAGAGGCGACCAAGGAATGAGGATGGCGTATGGCACAGTGGTAGATTAGTTAGCTGCTGTTATGTTTGTTAACATCATTTTGTTTTTGGCTCATACGAAGGTTATGGCAGAGAATATAGAGAAAGGCTATTGGGAAGATGGGGAATTGTGGATGTTAACGACTGCTGCAATTGTGCCAAATTTTTGGTAACATCAAAAAATTGAGTTTACTCATATATTCCTTTAATGCTGCTAATAATTTTGTAAGTAATGGTAAATTAGTCTGTTCATCCAGGTTGACAGTGGAAGGGTTGACGGTGAAAGACTTTGTATTACAGGGAGTTCAGCTGGTGGTTATACAACATTAGCTGCACTTGCATTTAAAGATGTTTTCAAGGCTGGAGCTTCCTTGTATGGTGTGAGTGAATCATAAAATTTGCTTGTGATAAGTAATATCGCATTCCCATATCCTATCTGATTTCGCGTGTGCAACCAGAAACTGATCATAAAAATATGGAAAATACATCCAGGGGTGTGGCCTAGTGGTCAATGAAGTGGGTTGAGCACCATGAGGTCTCAAGTTCTAATTCTGACAAAAACACTAGGTGATTTCTTTCCATTTGTTATAGAATTGGTGGACATAGTGATATGGTACCTGTTGTTGATGAGAGGTGACAAGTATCCCCTAGAATTAGTCGAGGTGCGCACAAGCTGGGCCAGGCACCACGATAATAATAATAAAAAATATGATAAAAATTTTTGTAGTTAAGGCTGGTGCTTACATATATAGGCATTCTGTTATCTTAGATGATCATCTTTAATGTAGAACAGCATCAGTTTGGTTCATAAGTCTACTCAAAGCTCCTTATGTATCATTTATCAACCAATTTTTAGTTTCAATGCTTTATGCCGTCATTTTTCATTGAACAGATTGGTGATCTGCAATTGCTGAGAGCAGAAACTCACAAGTTCGAATCTCACTATACTGACAATCTAGTTGGTAATTATCTAATCAATTAATGTTAACAATTTATTTGCTTTAAGTCTTTCTGCTGATCGATGTTTTATCAGTATGTGTTGAGGCCTTTTGAATAATTGCAGGGGACGAAAAGGCATATTTTGAGAGGTCGCCTATCAATTTTGTAGACCACTTTTCATGCCCCATTATTTTATTTCAAGGATCGGAGGACAAGGCAAGCACAACATGTCCCTTTTAATGTCATAATCTCCGGGTATTTTACATATGGTTATATGACTAATAGTTGTTTTCACAAAAGTCACTTAACTATCTTTTCTAACACCAAAAGTCATTAAACTTAAAGATACTAACTAAAAAGTCACATAGCCGGAAAATGCTCAACTTTCCGATGCGAACTCTTTTTTACCTTTTTTTTTTTTTAAATACAAATTGAAATTCAGTTAAAGCTTTTACCTGACTCGACCCAAAATCCAAAAATCAAACCCAAAGAAGCTTACAATCAAAGTAACAAATCAAAATGCTCCCAGGCACTTTTATCGAGACTTTCTTTTAAAAGACCCCTTCAGGGTCTCTGATCCCTTTCCCGGTGGTCTTCAACCACCGGAATCTTCCCTATCCTTCCTTTTTCTTTAAAAGCCTTTTTTTCATCATGGAAAATCGTATTTACTTTAGACTAGGTGGGAAATCTTTTGACATTACAGAGACTATAATGTTTTCTGATACATGGTTTGAATGGGTGGAAAACTCTAGGTACTACACCAGGAGGATGACTTTAAGCAAAGGGGCTATGGTTTGGCTATGCAGAAGGTTGCGAGAAGCATCAGAAGTCAGGGGTAAAATGTTTAAGACATGGAGAGGCAGAGATGTTTCAACTAATATCTTTTGCTCCTTGAAGTTCAACAAGTTTGGTCGGTTTTTGTCGATCATTACGGTTAATGGCCAAATGAGGTCTGTTATTATTATTCCAGAAAACAAGGACAATGAGGGGTGGTTGGGACTTGTCAGTCGGATTGAAAGCTTCATTAATAGGAGATCTTTAATGCAAGCTGGTACTCCAGCAGTAGGGGAGATAAATCATCCTTCAAAGAGGGGAGAAGGTAGCTACAAGGATGCTCTCTATAAGAACAGATGGATGGTGCAGGAACCAACTATCTCCAAGGTACAAGGCACTGTGACAGCTTCTTCACACCATGATGGAAAGGATCTTTTACAGAGATGCCTAGTAGGAAGCTTTCCAGATTGCAACGAGATGCCAACAAGAAATGATGTGAGAAGGTGGATCCAACAAACTTGGAAAGGAGTTTACAATATCCAGGTTTTCGACATGAATGGCATTCAATTCCTGTTCGAATTCCAGTCGAGGAAAGATGCACAACACATTCTTCTTGGTAATTGGAAGAGACAGGGCAAACAACTTGTGCTTGACTGGTGGTCCCCGACATCTGGGGCTTATCCAGCCCACACCACCTTTCAATGGTTTTGGATTCGAGTACTTGGTCTACCTCTCCAACTATGGTCAGAGAATATTATGAAAGAGATAGGAGATAAATGTGGGGGATGGCTTGCAACAGAAGAAGAAACCACGATAAAAAACCATCTGCGATGGGCTCGAATCAAAGTGAAAGGCCCTATTGAAAATATTCCCAGGGAAGTTGAAATTCAAGATGGTGGTTTGATTTTTTCCCTTCCAGTTTGGGTTGAAGCTCCGGCAAGATTTCGCAGATCTGAGGTGGTTGAGCTTGACAGCCAAGAAGTCAGTCCTAGGCTAGAAAAGGAAAGGGATAAAGCTGCTAACTCCATAAAGCAAATGTTGACTTCCCAAGAATTAGTGCAAAGGAGAGAGAGAAAGGATCTTGTGGACAATGATATGCATTTAAGGAATGTTGTGGGGTCCAGTAGCCATGTGGATAAAGCTGCTGATGCCATAAAGCAGATGTTGACTTCACAGAGAATTGGGCTAAGGAGAGAGGGAAATGATCTTGTGGATGTGATGGGACATGCATACGGGGGCCCCACTGCTGCAGGTCAAGTGAAACCCCAATCAAATTATTTGGGCCAGCCGACCCATTTAAATATAAGCCCAACAAAGGTTGTTGAGCCTTTTATTAAAGATATTAACATTTGGCCAGTTAATACAGAAGCCCAAAATACTCTGTCAACATGCATAGAACAGAGTATGTGGAGTGAAGTGTCAAGAAGAGCTATTCAGACGAAGTCTCTGCAGCTGGACAATATAGAGAAGCGTCATTCAAAGTCGATTATGTCGGAAATAAGGGAGACAAGTGATAAAACTAAGGAAGGGGAGATACAGGGGAATTCTCAACAATTAATTCCTCATTAATTCCTCTTAGTGATCCGACACCTCTCAATTGTGATGCCTCTGAATGCAGCAAAGAGGCAGAGGGGAAAACAAACCAATGGGTACAAGACAATA